>JBBMKA010040001.1:0-21896 GCA_037833695.1 Sechiopsis laciniata | reverse complement strand
TATATATATATAGCTTTATTCTTCTTTTTTTCCTTTTATTTTTTATTTTTCTAATTTCACGATTTGATTTCAGTTAGGGGTGTTCGTCGGTCGGGGTTGATTTTCTTCAAAAACCGACCTCAATAACCTACATTTCAATTTTCTTAAAATAGAAACCGAACATAATTTCCAAATCGAAAAATTCGACCGACGGTCGGTCGATCGGGTAAGTCACTTAATTATTATGATTTTTTCTTTTTTTCTAAATATTTTTCAATGGGAAACTATGGATGTTACTTAGTTATTTTATAACTATATATTTTTTAACTATTTATCACATTTACTTTTTCTATAGACTATATATATATATTAATTATTATAAAATCGGTTGGTTTTTTTAATAAAATTATCCTCCCGACCGACTTTCGATTAATTTTGTTGATTACCCGACACCGACCGACTCTATATAATAACCGACCAACTGACCATAATTCGATGGGTCGGTTCGGTTTTCGGATAAAATGTGAACACTCCTAATTTCAGTTTCAGTCATTTATTTTAATTTCTTGAAAAAAAAAACAAAATAAAAATCAGTTCAGATAAGATGCAATGAACTGCACCTTCTTGACAGTTGTCTTGTCAATCGAACTGCAGAACTAGTGGGGATGATGAAACTAATAAAGGAATATTTAGGAAATAAATAATATGATATACAAATAATATTTCATCTCATAAAAAACATTAAAAAGAAGGAAAATTATAATATATTCTAACAAAATAAATATAAACGTAGTTAAATTTAAAAATATTTACATAGGTAATCATAAAAATATTTCAATAGAGTATTATTAATACTTATTAATATAATATTATGTATTATTAATATCATATTATTTTTAATAACTACTTTTGTAAAATTCTCAAAAAAGAATGTGAGAATGATTTTGTGATGCAATCTCATATAATTTAATATGATATTTAGTTTAAGTAAAATAAAATTATCTGTTTTATATTGTTTCTTAATAAAAAAAAATTATTTTTTAAGAAACCACATTTATAATGATTTATTATTAGAATTGGGGTTTAAACAAATGATTGAAGTGGGGGTGAGCACAAGAATTTAACTTCAAGTCTAGTTTTGATAAGAAAAATTATTAATGAATTATATGGTTGAGAATAGGGGTGATAATAAAAACCGAAAACCAACAAAATCAAACCGAACCAAATCGATCTATTGGATTGGTTCGGACTTTTCACATAATATTGGATATAATGGTTTTTATTTGGAGAAAACCAAAAGTTATTGGATCGGATCGGATCGGTTTCTATTTGTAATAAAAATCGAACCGAACCAATATTAATTTATTTACTTTCATTTTTATATTTATATGTTAGTTTAACTTTTTATTGGTAAATGACTAATTATTTTTGTTTAATTTAATTATAAATTATGAGGCTTTTTTTTAGGAAAACAACATTAAAATATGGATTGGAAGTAAAATAGTAAAAAATAATTAAACCGTAGGAGAACCGAATCGAAGAAAATCGAACCAATGATTTTATCCTTTATTGGATATCGGTTCGGTATCACTTTTTGTGAAATCAATTGGATCCGATCGGTTCTCGATTTGGCCTAAAAACCGAGGAAAACTGAACCAATAGTTTTTCCTTTTATTAGATATTGGTTTGGTTCCTCTTTTTGTCAAATTGATTGGATCGGTTCGGTTCTCGGTTTGACCTAAAATCGAAGAAAACCGAACCAATATCACCCTTAATTGAGAAGTATTTAGATTTGGCAATTTCCTAAGCAATTCAAGGTCATTTTGAGGATCTATATGAGCATATTAGTCCTATAAATTTTCTTCATAGTCAAATATTATATGATTAGATAATTTATACTTCAAAAATTGTTGAAGTGTGCACATTCAAATACTAACAAAAAAAAAAAAAGAAAAAAATCTTTATCTTATTAGTTCAAGCATCCACAAATGAGAAGTCATAAACCCTATATAAAGGATGTATTGTTATTCTCAAATAAGACGAGAGCTGAATATCGATTTTCATAATCGAATTTACGATCGTGAAGTTGAATTGAGATACAACTAATCAAACAAGTCATTAATTTTTTGGATATTCTTAAATATATTAGCAATGTTTAACGTGCAAAATACATAATTTATGATCAGTACGGTAGCTATTTAATTTTTAAAATTAAATTTAAATATACTACTAATTCACTTATTTGTTTTATTTTTTTTGTAATAATGAATAGTGTATATTTTAAATACAACAATGGTGTTTTTATTTTTGTTTTGTTTTTTATATGGGTACGAAATAGGAAAAATTCGTTTAGATATAGTTTTTGCGTAGAAAAGTTAGAATCAAAATCTCGCTTTGATGTAAATTTGAAATGAGTAGTTATTTTTAATAGTTAAAAAAAGAATGATTAAAAATGAGTTATTTTAATTGATTTAAAATGAATGGTTATAAATAATTGAATAGTTATAAATAATTATTATAAATGAATGGTTAAAAATGATGAGTTATTTTTAAAAGTGAAAAAAATGAGAATTAGTAAAAATTCGTTTGGATGTAGATTTTCAAGGAGTTAGTAAACCCCCCATAAATATGGCAAACAAACCCCCCTAAAATTATACTTATTTCCTTAATTTTGTTCAATTAAACCAACCTAACTCCTTTTTATAGATTTTCCATTTAAAAAAAAAAAAAAAAAAATTCTTACCCAACGTGTGATTCGATAACTATGAGGTGTTTGTTTCACATATTTAGGTGGGATTTAAGTTAAATAGCTATATTAAAGAGTTATATTGAGTAGTTAAAAATTGAGAGTTGTGCCAAACTCGTTTGGATGTAGTTCTTGAGTAAAGGAGTTGGAGTCAAAATCTTGTTTGGATGTAGATTTAAAGTAAGTAGTTATTTTTAATAGTTAAAAAATAAATAATTAAAAATGAAAGAATTTAATTGATTTGAAAAGGATGATTAAAAATGAGTAGTTAGAAATGATTGAATAGTTATAAATAAACGATTAACAATAAACTGTTAGAAATGAGAGTTATTTTTAAAAGTAAAAAGAGGAATTAGTAAAAACAAATTCATTCAATCACCTTAAATTGATGATTGCAAAATTTCTTTTTCTTTTTCTTTTTTTTGGATAGGTTTTAATTAAATGAATCAAGTAAAATTAATAAGTTTCAATCAAGCGAAACTTGCAAATACTCTTCAATCATATTAAATTTTTTTTTATTTTATTAAGCATGAAATAAATTTTAAAAATCGTTATAATTAAAATATAGAGATGGTGAAATTTATTATCTACGATAAATTTACTATTAAAAGCTTAATCAGCACAATTACCATAATTACTCATCACGTTATCATTTTATTAGATCAATTACGTCTTAAACTTTTTAGAAACTAATTTTAAATTAGAAATAAGTTTACATTTTAGAGTAAAATATAAATTTAGTCTGTATGCTTTCAAAGTTAAAGTTTAGTCCATATAATTTCAAAAACTAGAGTTTATTTCCAATAATTTGAAAAAATATAAAATTCAGTCTCTATAATTTTAAAAAGTAAAATTTAGTCCCTATGATTTAATAAATTTTAAAAAATAGTCATGGTCGTTTTTAATCAATAACTTAAAAATTAGTTATTCGTGTATCAATGATGAAATTATGAGTTAAGTGACTGATATAACAAAAAAAAATCATTTTATGCATGAATAATAAGCTTCCATGTATTTATTACGCCAACGATTGTATAATAAGGATTATATTTTAGATTTTATAAAACCATAAAAATTAAATTCGAATTTTTCAAACCTTAGAAACTAAATTTTAACTTTCTTTAATCCATAGGAATTAGATTTTAATTTTTTTCAAACCATAGAGACTATACTCTAATTTTTTAAAGCATAAGAACTAAACTCTAACTTTTTTCGGACTAATGAAATTAAACTTAAAATTTACCCTGTATTTTATTATAAAGTTAAAACCCAAAATACCTTTTTTTTATATATATAAAGATTACAAGCATTTAAGTGGAAGATTCACCGATAACTACAAAATTTTAAACGCTGGTAAAGTCAGAATATAATGAAGGTATGATGTGTTGGGTCAACATTTTGAAGGTCGGGATTTGGCATTACACGTTGACTAAATAATAATAAAAAAGAAAAGAAAAAAAGAAAAACATGTTTGATAATAAAAAATCCTAGGCAATGGACGGCTCTGACCATATTTATTTAACAACTTCCCATCTTCAACAAAGTTTTGGATAAGCTGGACTTAAATTCAGTGGGAATCTGCTACATGCAGAATTAACCCTTTTAACCCTTTTAACTTCCCAAGAAAAATTCTAACACTACATTATTTTATACTCTTTTCATTCACAAAAGTTACAATATATTTGACACTAGGGAAAATTCAACTGTGTAACTTCAATTTTATTTGGAGAAATATGAGTTATTCATTGCCAACAAGAGTCGTAGTAGTTTAACGTCATTAGTGGATACTCAATAACCAACAATCATGATTTTGAATGCTTACCCTAACTATTGTAGAATTGAAAAAAGGTGAGTCTCTCCTCTTATTATAATTTGATTTGAAGATGAAACTTTCATACGGTCTAATATAGTATCAGTGTCAACCAAATCTAAATCAATATTCGGTTTGATGAAAAAGAAATTGAGATATGATTTAGGATTGAAGATATCCAATGAGACACACCATCTTGGGAACACGTGCTGAATCTCGCATTGGAAAAGTGAAGATGCCTTACCATCTTTATAAGAAAGGTAGGTACTCTTCTTATTGACCAAATGATTTTTTAGATGGAATTTCATACTATCTAGACATGTCAATTACTTGAATATGTCCACCTTAACATTTAACAAGAAAAATAAGAAAACTTTATAATATCATTGTAGTATTTGCATATTCTGATAAAGACGATGGTGTTCTTGAGATGGCTTCTATATTGGTATGATACTGTTCGTTTAAGACACTAATTTTTGTTTTTTGTTCACCTAAAAGATTTATACTAATAGATATGAATGCCATCATGACTTACACCTATGACCTTTTCCTTAATTAACCAATGTGAGACAACTTTGTATGTATTTCAAGAATTTTCCTCTCGAACAAAGTACCAAGCCTCTTCTTGGGCTCATTTTATGTATTCATCACTCGAGTATTTCAGTCTTCCCTTCGAATAAATATGAGTTTCCCCTTAAATAGTCAATTCAACAAACTCATTTTCTTTCACTAATCGTCAGATAAAGTTACTACGATTTTTGCAATGACTACATATTCAGATAAACTCTTATTCTCCTGAGAGTAATCGTCATTATGATAAAACTGTTTACCACAAATTTGTACTATGATTATGTCTCTAGGCACTCAACTTCTTAGTCGTTCGTCATATATCACAAAGTTCTACTAACATTGACTAACTTTAAAAGCACAACTCTCATAGCAATTGATAATTATGATAATCCTAGAATGATATCTATATTAATTTGACATTGTCCACTTTAAACATAACATTAATAACTTTACTTTTTGTTTCATGCAAAATATTTTATACCAATAAAAATGATTGTCATCGCTTGTCCATCTATTGTCTTTTTTTTTAATAAATTAGTGTGGAACAACTTTGTTTTATATCTCAACAATAGCAATACTATAATAGATGAGGTCCACCTCATCACTAGACACCTAAATAAGTAAAACTCGAATGGTAAATAGTCATTAAAAAATGAGTGGTATGGTGGAGGTGTATTTTTTACTCATCTACTCAATTTAACACAACCATTAAGCTCAACAATCTAAATATGGGCACCAACATTATGAGTTAATAGAACAAAGAGAGTAGATGCTCTAATAATACTATATATATACTTTTTTTTTTTTTTTTTCTATACCCATTTTTCAGTACTCCAAAAAAAAAAAAGAAAAAGATATATGAGCTCACTAAAAGTAAAGAAGCATTTTTCGTAATACACTGAAAAATATATCTTGTTTTATTTTCTTGTTCAATTCAACATGCCTGAATAAGAGTTAATCAAATCATTTCAAAAAAGAAGATATGCATATATTTTTGGAAATTTAGTGTAGATAGTAAATTCTAAATTTTTATTTTAATTGTAACTTTGTGAAAATATTTTATCATAATAAAATATGAAAGATTTAATTTAATTGAAATCTATTTATTTTGTGGTTATCAATTTAATATATAATTAAATCAAAATTTGTTATATTTGAATCTTTATTTATTTATTTATTTATTTATTATTATTATTATTATTATTATTATTATTATTATTTTGCTAATCATGAAAAATCATGTATATTTATTTTTTCCTCTTTTCCTTCTTATTTTTTTAACTGAAAGGTATGCATATGTTAATCAATTGATTCTCTTTAAATATTGTTATATGACAAACCATAGAACAATTATTTTACATATTATTGCAGTTACGGTTGTACAAAAAATTTGACTAGTCAAGCGATCTGGATTACTCATTCCAAATTTTAACGATTGAGTTGAGTTATAATTTTTTATTAAGTTAGGTTATAATTTTTGTTAAGTTGAATTAATTTTGAAGTTGACCAATTTTTGGTTCGTCGACCCAACCTAACCCAAATTGAAAATAATATTATATATATGCATGTAATATTAATTCATAATATAGATTTAAATATAGTATCATGCATTTTTTAAGTACAATAATATATTTTTTTAATTATTTATTTTTTTAACATATTTACGGATTATGATTTGAATTTGAGAAAGAAAAAAAAGTGATTAACATAATTCGAGAATTTAACCTAACCAACATGAAAATATAAGGTTAGGTTGAGTTGTGACCATGTATGCTCTTAATTATAGGGTTGAAATTTTTTTCGAGAAGGGAGAGAACCTCGAACGCAATGTCGAGCTCTCCCTCTTTTGTCTTTCTCCTTATTTATGTGTCCCTTCCCTTTTTTCCATCTGTTGGCTAAAAACTTCTCTATCCATTACATGTCTTGCAAGTGACCAACTCCTCTAGCTTTCCAACTCAGTTTACTTCTTCATTTCTCCTCATTATATATAGACCCTTTATTTTTATTCCCAACACACACTCTCACTTAACATTTTTTACCTATCTCTTTTCTTCAATTCTCATTTTCTACCTTTTTTCTTCTTCTTTCTCTTCTAATTTCCCCCTTTTTGTATTTAAATTTTCTCGTTCGCTCGCCATGCTTTCTCCGGATGCCATTCGCACGATTCTTGGAATCACGGGTGTGTTTTTTCTTTTTTAATATCGATCTGATTGTAAAAATTTAGTGTCAGTTGAATTATGCTCATTTTGAGTTATTCAATTAAAATTTAATTTAATTTTTTTTACACATGTTTGTTTCTTATTTCCCTCTTTATTGGTTGATTGATCGGCTAATTTTGTGTTTGTTTTCAGGAAATGCCATCTCTCTTTTCTTGTTTCTCTCCCCGGTGTGAGTTCTAGCTGTTCGAATTTTCCATTTTCACAAAATTTCCCTTATTTTTCTAGGATTTTGTGGCAATTATTGCTTTAATTTCCTTCTTGTTCATTTTAATTATTTTTTTGGTTTTGGTTTTGTTTTGTTTTTTTTTGTTTTTTGGCAAAAACGGTTGTGCAAAGTTATCATGCACTTTTATGCGACGTGATATAAGTTAATTTCTTGCATGCCCTTTATCCCCCGTAAAAGAGACAAATTAAGGGGAAAAAAGGGTTAAAATAGAGATAGGGACAAAATCAGCTTCAAAAAATTCAAAAAATATTTGTACTTTATGAAAAAGAAATAGAATTTTTAGAACCTTTCCCTTCTAATTTGACTCAAATAAATTATATGTACACAATTACATATTAAAATGTGAAATTTTTCCTTGTTTCCAAATTCTAGATTTCGGCATGAGATCCAAGCGCCAGCTTTTGTTTTTGTGTGAGTCGGTTGAATGGAACAATTATAGATAATTAATTGTTGAATTATATATTAATATTTATAGGCCGACCTTTATTCAAATATGTAAGAAAGGATCAGTAGAGCAGTACTCGGCAGTGCCATATCTAGCGACGCTAATAAACTGCATGGTGTGGACGCTATACGGGCTGCCGATAATACACCCGGGGAGCATGCTCGTTGTGACGATCAACGGAACTGGTATCGTGATCGAGCTTGTGTACATAATCTTGTTCTTGATCTACTCCGACGGAAAGAAGAAGAGGCTGAAAGTGCTTATGATCATGCTAGTCATGGTCATATTCGTGGCTCTTTTGGCCTTTCTGGTCCTCATCTTTGCTCATTCATTTAGCCGACGCTCCGCCATCGTGGGTACTGTTAGTGTTCTCTTTAGCATCATGATGTATGCTTCACCCTTAACTGTCATGGTTAGTATAATTTCCTTTTTTGGTTTGCCGGATATTATTTCATTTTTATTAACATAATTTTTAGTGTATATTATTTTTTTTACCCTAAGCTTGTTTTATTTATGTATTGAATTTGATACCGTAGTTTTGAACATGTATATTAGTATGAGTTTGTGGGATACTAATTGGTTGAGAATTAACAACAAGTGAGTAGATATCAAATGTCTAAAAATAAAGTATTTTGATTAGTTTAGTTGAAATAAATATTAAATAAGCGAATATATTAATTATTTTGAGGAACTAAAAAAAAGGTAAGTTGTTGAAACATGTATTGAGTGAGTAGATAGTATATCAAAACAATTCAATAAACATATTTTAAGTATGGAATACTAAGTTTGTGGGTATACCGTATACGTCATCATTACAAAAATAAGAGTATTATTTCTTTAGTCAAGAGTAAACCAAATTGAAAAGGATGAGTTATGAATATTAAGTCCCAACAATTAAAATTGAAAAAAAAAAAAAAAACTTAATAATCATAAAAATCAAATCAATATAAAATGTAGGCTTATAATTAAAAATTTATAAATTTAAAATTGGGTTAGAACTAAAAAAAAATGTTATAAAAATTATAGAAAATGGGATTTAAATTTTACATAATTCATTTAGCCATGTCATATTTTTATATTGCATGTTAAATATCAAATTATATCAACGGAAGTGGTTAAAACATAATTTTGGTAATTTAAACTTTTAAATATCCAATTTTTGTTTACTTTAAAGAAATTTTAGAATTGTTTTACTTTCTTATTAATTTTTCTCTAGAAAACTTATATGATAAATGATTAAGGATCACAGAGTAATTACAAATGTTAGTAAATTCTAAAGTATTTTTTATTTATAATTATGAATACATTTTAATATTGAATTATAATTATTTACTAATACTGTAATTATAAGAAAATATGTAAGAATATTCATCAATATCATTTACTTCATTAATTAATTTTTTTTAAAGTACCCATACTGTAATTATTTTTTAAAAATTTGATTAGTCTTGTATTTTTCCGGACATATATATTATATTAGTATCTTCATGATTAAGTTTAAAAAAATGTTCACATTTTTTTCTGCAAAAAAAAAAAAAAAAAGTTCACATTTTAAAATTATTAATAGAATTAAATCGGTTTTAATTACAATTATAATAAATATCATTTTAATTTTTTTTAAAGTACATAGACTAGATAATCTTTTTACCTTAAAAAAAAAAAGAAAAAAAAAAGGCTGACGTGGCCTCACGAGTGTTTAATGTGTGATACAGAAATTGGTAATCAACACAAAAAACGTGGAGTATATGCCGTTTTCTCTCTCCTTTGCCTCATTAGCCAACGGCGTCGTTTGGACAGCTTATGCATGCATCCCTTTCGACCCTTTCATTACAGTAAAGAAAAAAAAACTCTCTCTCTCTATTTTCTCTCACTTAAAAGTTAAATCCGCCATTGTTTGACCTAAAAAACTGCATTAATGGCGTTTTTCAGGTCCCGAACGGCATCGGAACGTTATCGGCCCTCGTTCAGCTCCTTCTCTACGCCACATTCTACAAATCCACTCAGGGCATAATCGCCGAAAGAAAAGGCCAGATCCGCCTCTCTGAAGTCGTCGTCAACGGCGGCTCTCCGCCGGAAAAAGCCGCCGTAGGCCGAGCTCCAACGGCGGCTGTTTCAGACACGACGGCGACTCACAAGACTTGACCGGCGGACGGCGAACGGCGAACGGCAGCGGGATAATAGATGAGTTGGATGAATTAAAAACTTTTTATTTATGATTTTGGGAATTATATGGGTTTTCAGGAATAAACCTAATTGTTGTTGTTATTACTTTTTGTTTAAGTAATGATTATAATAATTATGGTTTTAGTTGGGTTTTTTTTTTGGGGGGTCTTGTTCTTTTTCCTTGAGAAAAAAAAAAAAGAAAGGAAAGAAAAATGTGCTTTTCGGTTAGCATCTTGGACCTCTGTGATCAACATATTTGGAATTTTGAAGTGTTCAAATTTGAAAATGATTATGATATGTTTACTGTTTAGTAAGTTGATTATGAAACTTTGGTTTGGATTTGGGTTGTTTGCTTTGTGAGAAAGTAATGTAATAATGTTTTGGTTTGATGAAAATAATTAGTTGTTAAACTCTTTGCTATTGGAAGGTAAAATGACATTAGAAAAAGGGTTTGTTTTGAAGTTAGGTTTAAAATTGGTATTTTATTTTGAAAATAATTGAAAGAAAGAAATAGTTATGTTAGGTAAAAAATGATTTTGAGTAAATTGTGAATCTTTGCAACATGAAGTTCAATCATGTAAATATCTAAGTTATTGTTTATGTTCAGGCAAAAAATTATCAAATGCATCCCTTTAGCTTATTGGCTTGGTGTTTGTCCATCTCTCTCTCTATATGATCATTAATATTTTATTTGATGTACATTGTGTTATTGGCATGCTTTTTGAGTGTGTGTCCATTAAAAATGGTTTTAAAAAATTACAATGTTAACATTTTTAGAGTTAATTATAAAAAGTATATTTAATTACTACTTAAAATTGTCTAACACGATAAATGGGTGTTTATGACTTATAGATTCCAAACTCACTCTTAATTGTTATTAATTAAAAAAAAAACTTATTAAAATGTTTGATAATCATTGGTGTTTTTTTTAGTATTATACTCACTTTGATCATACTCATTAGTGATTTGAAGAAATAAGATGACAAAAAATATTTAAAATACTAATAAGTATATTAGAGTTTATACCACCCAATATGATTTTTTTTAGTACAAATTGGGGGAGGAGAATAACAAACCTTACATAGAGGGTATTAGATTCTAAGATCGAAGTCGTGATCGTGGTGTTGAACTAGATTATCATCAAACAATGAAATTATTAGATCACTAATTCTTTCGATCCACCCAGCATGATCTACGTAAAAAGTACATGAACATTTTATTCAATTTAGTCTTTAATCTAATAATGTTTTGAGCAATACTTAGGTAAGGGTGAGTAAGTACCCTTACAACTACACATTTTTACTTTTTTGCATTTTTCTCTCCACTTTAACATTTCTCTCACCATCCATCAAAGCCAATTTTTTTAAAAAAATAAAAATATGTGACTCTAAGGTGGGTAAGTATTTCCAAAATACTTATTCACCCTTACTTAAGTATTGCTCTAATGTTTTTGTTTAACTTTTGCCACGCCTTTTGTGGCTTGTTTAATAGTGCATGCTACTTCACTATGATGTGTAAAAAAAAAAAAAAAAAAATAAAATAAAATTATATTGTGTACGCCTATCACTCTATTGTTGTAATTTTCATTTTAATGAAAGAACGAGTAAAAGATAAATAGAGGTCTAAGAAAAAAAGGAAAAATAGATTTTTCTTTGGTGATAATAATATTGCTTTTATTTATGTTACTCAAATTGAACTTAAAAAGACAAATGACAACCCTTACCCCAATCTTAATTGATTGATTTAATTAAAAGCTTAAGAATATAATGTCAACAAGAGTAGTAAAGGACCAAACATAGTTGGAACCAGTTGAAAAACTAAAAGTGTATGTTGTTCCAAATGCTCATAGGAAAATATTTGAAAGATGGGGATTTTCTGAAAGCTCAAACAACAAAACTCTTCTTCCTTCCTACACCTAGAAAAACATGTATAGAAAAAGAACTTTTCATGAGAGGTTATAAATGGAAGGTGAGAAATGATAGGCATATTCTTGTGGGAAAATACCCATGGATGGATTTGGGTTTAGGTTACAAAATGCTAGAGAGTACCTAAGAATCTTGTTACTCACAACAAAATCTTGGCTTATGCAGAAGGCCTCTAAGATATGTGATTTTAAAATCTATTGAATTTGTATGTTGGTCACTTGGCATGTTCAAATGGCTCCAAGGTGAATTCCTTTTGGAGCGCTCTCGCTGTTCAGGAGCCGTCGGCGGTTGGAGCATTGAAGATGAACGTCGATGCAGGTTGAGATTGCAAAACAAAGAAAAAGGCATTGAATGTGTGGTTTGTGACCATGAGGCTTGGCCAATCATAGTGGTATCCATTGCGGGGTTAAGTTATGAGGCTATGATCATGGAAGTTTTGATAGTCTTGGAAGGCATAAGGGAGCTGGTGTTGAGGGCCCGCTTCCTCTTTGTTAAACATTATGGCCTAACAAAAAGGAATTTAAGCCCAAAGAAAACTCTAGAATCCACTCAATGGTCAAGAAAATTCTAGAACTTCAACTTGTCAAAAATATCTACACGTTCTTAACCAAAATGAAGTGTTGGTAAAATCATGGCCACATGATTTACTTGATTACCAAGTAAAAATGTGGACCATTGGATGATACTTGGAGCTCAAGTTCATGAGTACTATAAATAGGTGATGCCCATTGTTGGCAAATCATCTCAAATCATCCAAGACTTCCCACATCTAAAGTGAGGTTGTGAGATAGAAAATAGAGAGTGTTTTCTCCTTGTAAGAAAACTTGTTGTTTCTTTGTAGAGAGAAGGTTTGTAACTCTTATTTTTGTAATAAAGTTCTTCTATCCTTACCTGTGATTTTTATCCTAATTTGTTTATGAGTTTTCCACGTAAAATCTTTGTGACGTTCTTTCTCTTCATTATTATTGCAATTTTCAATACCTTTTAGCTGCGACCCTGCTCTATTCGATTTAAACAATCACAACATTCTTCCCATGATCTCGATCAAATCTATTTCTTCAATGGTAATAAATGCTTTTTCAACAAACTATAGATAACTTACTCTGTTCAACAACATTATTATTTAGTTAAAAAAAATATAACTGTTACAAACTAAATTGGAACAATATTTATAAAAAAATTGATGACGTGTTGATTTTATTGTTTAGTAGTAATTTTGATTGTACTATTAACGTTCCTCACTAGTCACAACGACCTAAAAATTGAGGGAATCAAAGATTAAAAAAAAAAAAATGTTCAAAAACAAATTTCTCGACATAAAATCAGCGTGGGCGGTTCCGCAGTGTCATTTTCGGCCTTGGAGAATTTCCCGCCAGAAGAAATTCCTGGACGAAACTCAACTCCATTCGTGCTCTGCAAGATATAATCTCGGTGAGTTTGATTTGAGCTAAGAAGGCCGATAGAGAAGGATCAGTGCCAATGGAAGAAGTTGATCGATGGAATGTGACCTACACCAAGCACCTCAAACAGAAGCGCAAAGTTTATCGCGACGGTTTCTTAGACATCCACCGCTCCGGCAACAAGGTTTTTCTCTTTCTGTTCATGCTTTATCTTCACTATACATCTTCTATTTGAGCCCGTAGATGTGTAATTCTTCTGAAGAACATGTCGAATTTCTGCGATTTTTGCTAGGAAAGTACGGAATTAACTAGCATTAGTGGCGCTAAATCCTAGAACTGGATGTAGAACTTGAAAATCTTCTTAATGGAAGTGATTATAGTCGATGACTCGATAGAATAGTTGATATGTGATTCTGGAGTAGGTTTATGTGACATTGATTTTGATACGCAGTAGAATTTATGTTGATTTGGTTCGATCTCTCATTCTAATTGTTAGCGTAGTTGATTTGTTCTAATGACTGGATTGGAACACAGACAAAGCTCTATGATGAGTGCCAGAAGCTCCTCGAATGTAGGATCTTAAAGGAAGATGAAGTAATTTGCTCTGGCGAAACGCTTACGTTCAATAGTTACCTTGTTGATATTGACACTCCGCAGGGAGATCATAAGCCGGAGTCTGGTCTGAATTTCCAAGCTGGTGATGATAAGATATCGGAAAAACCTGGTGTGCTGCTGGGGAAAAATGTCCGAAATAGCTCTGTTGGCTTTGGTAATTAGTCTAATTCCTCCTCCTAGGTTCATTTTTCTTATCCTTTCCATAGTTAATGAGCATGTGACTAAGTTAATTTCTCTTTGAATTATGATTAATATTATTCTCTTGTTTGTGACTTAAAAAATAAAGCAAGTGTAGACAAGAATAAAACTCGGCCAACTCTCAGCCCTTCACATCAAATAATTAGAGGTAACTTGCATTTTTTTGGCAATATATACATTTATACACTCACCAAGTCTGTTATTGTTTCTTTCTCAATTGCTTAATCTAAAGTAGTTCCGGCAACCATAACTTGGACTATTGTTGAGATATGTCTTGAACTATTAGATGCCCACGATTACTTAGTCGGGGTCTCGCTTCCCAGTCAGTGAGCGGGGATCTTATGAGAGTATTTGGGTTTATGCTTACACTTATAGACTTTTATGTATTTGAGTCTATTTTGTAATAGGGTTTTATGAGGGTGCGCTAAAACTTTAAAATCCAGCTCCAGTTGATCGACATTTTGTATTTTATCTCCAAATTAATAAAATTGTTGGCGTTGTCTTCTCTGCCTGTGGATGTTGCTAGCACATCGTTAGAGAAACATGTAAATTTTGTGTGTAATCTCACGTATCTTTACGGTTTTCGATTGATTGTTGTTCCGTTTTTCATAACAGCTATAAATGCAATCTTATTGGTTATTATCATCTATTTCATACGTGTTACTCTCATCATGCGTATGCTATGCCAATGTACTTTTGAATTCGGTAGTAACACTGTTATTCCTTTTGCATTCTAGAATTTAAGAAGAGCAGATTGAAGAGCTATGGATCGCCACAAACTAGTCCAGACACTAGAAAAACAGAGGAGACAGGTTAGCTCATGACTTCTTTCCTAGGTTGGTAAATCTTCATTATCTTTTTTCCCCTCTTGGGGAGGAGGACAAATGTGCAGTGGTTTAGTAGGGAATATAGTTGATGAATATGAGTCCATTTGAAAAAGTGATGTATATTTTCACTGGTGTCATTCCAATAGAAATAAGCTGCTGTACAGTTCATCACTAAACTACAGTCGAAAACTAATGAATAGATAAACAGCAGAAACTAAAATTAAGCATAGTAACACTAACAACCCCATCAAGCTGAGGTCTCAGTGAAGGAAAAACATTAAGCTTGGACTTCGAACATCAAAATGTTTTGACAGTGCTGAAGCCGGAACATGAAGAACTCAAAGCTGAAAATTAATTACTGGAGCTCATGTGATGAACTGAATTTGCGGGGAGATGAATGACACTGGGGCTATCGGTCCAAAAGGCAAAAGTAAAAGAAAATTCAGTTCAATAATCAAAGACCGTACTGTTATCAAATAACTTTGGAAGTAGCATTGGTAAGATCCTATTCTCAGCCTCATCAGTGCTAGAAATATAAATAGGCGTTGTTTTTGTGAACTCCAAGGAACGTATATAGAAGCAAGTTGAGGGTAGACTTCAATTGGAGGGCGTTCAATTTAGACTTAAGAACATTATATAAAGATAGAAAACATATGAAAAAAGCTTATATTAGTAACTTGTTGGAGTTATAAGTTGGACCCCACGACTTCGATTACACAAGATCGAGGATATGTATAAAGAGATTGTGTGGAAGAAAAGGAAATTTGTGACATTTCTCCAATTTGACAATTGTGGAAAACAGGGGAAATTTATCATGTGAAAAGGGAGTGCTACCGGAATTTAAAAATATTTGTAGGATACTTTTGGTAGGAAGACAGTTTTTTGGGCCATACAAAAGAAATTTGTGAGGACTTATTTGGGAAATGATTTGAACAAGAATTAGAAACAAGTGGATTTTGCATTATGATTAGATGATGGATGTAGTGGGAAATTGTATAGCCAGAAACAAACTATGATTTTGACCGAGTAGATGTTGTTTTCTGGAGATTAAATTTCAAAAGATCAGCATGCAAAGCTCTATGGAGTAGAATTGTTCTAGTTTTTTACATTTCACCACACAAATAGATTAAATTTAAAAAGACACCATTATATCTAGTACTTATATTAGGAAGATATTCTGTGATTTTTGGGTTGTAAAGAAAATTGTGATTTTTTCAAATATGGGAAAAAGATGAAGGGGAAACAAAGCATCAACACAAGTTATATTCAGACTAGCTAAATTTCATTGCCAATGGACTAGTTCCTTTTGAGGTATTTCATATTTGTAGTCTACATTGGATTTGCTAGTTCACAGGTGAATGAGTCATTGCCCCAAAGTTTAGGTATCGATTTCTGTAAAATGAGAAATTGCCCATACCATAGCAACCATATCAGTTGGTTCTGAAGAAATAATCATTGTTCTTTCTTCGGTTGAAATTACTTGTGAATCCAAAAAGTTCCTGGTTGAACGGTTAGGTCCATTTCACCAAATCTGCCATATAGTCGTACTGAGGTTTTGTTCCTCTTTATTGTCTAAAACGTCTATGACTACCTCTGGAGTTCTGAATGCATTGAATTTTGATTTTATGGATAATTATTGACCTTTGACCTCTGTCTCCAACATTTGAGCCATTAATATTTTGTTTGCAATTTTGTGATGGACGTTGAGCTTTACACAGAGGGTAATTCAGTCTGAACGAACTGTGTTCCTTGTAACCTGGTTCTTGTGCAAGGAGAAGAGCATTTGCATATTGGTTGGACTTTTGATTTTTTAGAACTTAAAAGGACACGTCTGTACAGGTTTCTAGAACTTAATGATACAGTTCTGCAATTCAAAGTTTGGTGGTTATTGTGTTGCACCCTATTGACAGTTAGCCTTTTGACACCCTGATACCAACTTGAGGAAAAAATGTATTTGAAATATGTGAAATTACTTTACATGTGCACCTATGTCAGTTCATTACGACTCACGATATTAAAAATGACCAACTATGGAGTGTTATTAAGACACGTCTGACAAAAGAATCAACAGAAACTACTTTGACTAATATACCTTTTTAAGTATATCCGGATTCCTCAAAGAGTCAAATTTACTATGTACCTAACAATTTCTTTCTGACTCTAATTGTTTCTTCTGTTGCTTTTATTCACATGAATGACCTTATGACGTTGTAGAGTGGCAGGTCCTTTACACCACAAATATTACTCAAAAATCTAAGAAGTATCACGATGGTTTCTTAAAACTTGCTATTTGTGGATCCCGCGGGAGGCAGGTTAAGTTCTGGTTTACCAAGCCTACCATACTGTTCAATGATTAAACTTTATATCTTCTGCTCAACTTCGTATGTACATTAGAATTTTTTCTAGAGATGTATGTCATCACGATGAAATATCAATCAATTGAGGTTCAAGTGCATGTGCCTCTCTTGGTCTCTCTACAGGTCATGCTCTTTGATGAAAACAGGAAACTATTGAATAGCAGATTTATTAAGAAAGATGAAACAGTAAAAGCCGGAGAATCAATAGCCTTTGATGGTCATTTAGTGGAAATTGGAGAATGTGCGAGTGAACATAAGCCTCCTAAAATTGCTTTAAATCAAGGTAGCATCTCGGGAGATGGGGGAACCACGGTACTGCATGGACAGAAAAAATGTTTCAATGAAAATGAAATATCAACTGGAAAAGGTTAGCTTTTTTTTTCTACATTAACTCCACCACATAATGATTGTAGTTGAAATGTCCTTCTTCGGCCATAGGTGTCGTGAAGTCTGCATAGGTCTTGTTGTGTTTCTACTTAGGCATGTCTTGTGTTTTAATGCAGAATGGCATGTTTTGTACACTGGTCAGATAACTCAGAAGTCCAAGAAATATCACAATGGGATCATCAGAATTTCGTCCTCTGGCTCTCACCATATGCAGGTTAAGTTTGTATTAAAAACCATGTTTCAAGCTTTCTGTTTTGCAGTTGTACTAAAATACAATTCCGTCACCCCCTCCCCCTCCCTGAAAAGAATGTAAATTTTAATACACAATGAGTATCTTGTTTCAACCGTTTGCATAATCAAACATCAATTTCGATACAATGGTTACATATACATCATATATACATGCCTGAAGGTGCAAGTAAGATTGTTGAAAAAGAACATTAGAACTACTGATTACTTATTATAATAATACGTAGTCTACCTGAAATTTTCCGCTTTTACTAATTGATTGATCAGTTCAGGGACGTGCTAATCATTATCCTATATTAACACATGTGTAGCTTGCTATTCATCAAGATAAAAATAATTCTACTCGGATTTAACCATCAATATTGCAAGTTACAGAGTTGTCCGAAAACTATTATCTTCAACTTAGATTGTACAGCAGATGGTCAAGAAAAGAGGAAGGCCTTAGGATAGGATATTGGCATATAACCATGGTTTTTCCCCCCCTCTCTCTGTTACTATTGCAATTCAAAGAATTGTAAGGATTTCTTATTATATTTTTTTTGCGACTAACTCTTGCGTATATTTCAGGTTACTTTACTGAATGAAGATGGAATTATACTCAGCAGAAAACACATCAGTTCATCTAAAAATTTGATGAAGGGGGAGACTCTTGAGCTACCAAAATACTTGGTGGAGGTTGGTGAGGCATGTGAAAGTGTTGAAGGTCCGATGCTTATACAAGCTCTTAGTTCTCAAACCAATATTTGTATGGGTATCTAATATCTTTTGGCTTGCTATTGGACCTTTGGTCTTATGGTATAGCAGAGCTCGGCAACCGAAATGATGATAAAAGAAACGGCACTTCTGGTGAAAATGAAAAGAGATCGAGCAAAGAGACTACGAAAAAGACTTTACGGGATGGTTTGTGAATGGTTATTTGATGAATTCTGTCTGAAGTCTTTAGTTATTTATGCTTTCTTCCTTTTGAACTAAATATTTATTTGTTTTATATCATGAAGCCCATGGAATATTGTCCATTCTTCAAAGGCCAAAGGCTGGAGTGAGCCTGTCTTCTGGTCAAACTGATGGAAATATTAGCGTATCAGTTTCGTCCTACAAGGTTCCTGAACCTTCTCCATCGGAGGCATCGCATCTTCCTATAGATGACCGTTCCCATAAAAAACCAAGTGAAAACCTGGACACGAGGGAATCAAGTAAGAATGCAGAAAACAACCCATCCATTGCTCTAACTCAATGTGATCTAGTGCAAATGCAACTCAATTTAATTCTACTTTTTATTTTCATAATTTTACTATGAGCTGCTCTTATGGAATCACGTATTTTATTTAACTTTGATCCTGCAGCATCATTCACTGGTAATGGCAAAACATTGGCAGAAGATTTTGAAATTGGACACTCCAGCCAGGTGTGCTCAAGTTTCTCTTTGGTATCATTTGAATGTACATTACATGCTTGCCATTTAAGATCTTTAAGGGTTAGGGGCAAGGAAAATGAGAATGATTGAGGAGAGAATGAGAATATAAGGAAAATGATTATTTGTATTTGTGGCATAAAAAATTATTATGGGGAATGATTATCTATTTTTGAGGTGTAGAGAATAATTATGGAGGAATGATTATCTCTTCGAGGTGAACAAAATAGTGAGTATGGAGATAATGAAAAGTGGTTTTAGGGAGAATCAAAAGTGGTCATGGGGAAATAAATATTGATTATGAGAAAATGATTATCAGTTTTCAAACATGGATGAGAAACTTATTCTCTCCATAATCATTTTCATTCTACTTGCTCCAAACACCCCCAATACTTTGATTTGGTCTTATTCCTTTCCGAAATGCTTGCGTAGCTTCGTCAGTCAGACTCTGAGGCCAAAAGTAGTTCTCTCAGAAATTCAATTTCGAGGACGGAAAGTTTGAGTGATTCTGCTGCTTGTGACCTTGTTCATGATGAGGAGAAAATCTGTGAGGAGATCACATATGAAAGAGAAATGAATGGATGCCCAAGTTTTGATCTCGGAATTTGAGCTGGCCAATTGATATATTCAAATACACAGGTCAGTTAAACTGCTTCTAAACTGTACTCTCATTTGGAAAATTTCCATTTTTGGGAATTTTTTTTCATTAGCCATTAGTAAAGCATCCACTGTCTTATCTAATTTTAGCCTGCAAATGCATTATTATTAGGTCTCTAGTTGATGTTTAGAGAAGTGTTCTCCATAGAAGTTGCTAAGTTCTTTGCCTTCTACTCCAGTAACATGCCCGTAATATTTTCCCTATTCATTGGCATAAACAACAAAAAAGATTGATCTCTCGAGTTTGATTATGGATAGACTTGGATTAGATTGAAGAAAGTTTTAAAAGGTTATTGTGCTAGGTACTAGCATGCTACGTTTCTAAATATTTATGATTCAATTAGAATAAGCTCTTTTCATGCATTGTTGACTGTATTAATGTCACAGTCCATTAGATTTATACCATACAAGTTGAATTATAAGTTTATTCGGCTTAAAGTAAATCGTGTATGTATATATATATATATATATATATATATAAAACTTTAGAAACAAAATTAAAAAGATTAGATTTTAATGACAAAACCTATAATTCAAGCTTATTAAAATTTTTGAATTAAGATTTTATTTGATTTTGGATTGATGGCGTTCGAAGAAAATCATGTTTTCGTTTCTTTTCAAAAAAAAAAAAAAAAAAAAAAAAAATCGTTTATAAATTTAACATTGGGAGCTTATTTAAGTGTTGTGTGCTATAGTCACGTTTAAAATGCCAACTAGAGCAATAGTTCCTATCAACATATATTTAATGATTTGGTTGTTTATTCAAATCCCCTCCAATGTCGTAGAACTTAATAGTCACATTTAAAATCTCCTAAAAACCTCGAATCTAGTTAACCTTCTATATGGGTTAAGAAGAGTGCTTGAACCTGTTAAAAAAGTGATTGAAATAAGAGGTTGAGAGAGTAGGAGTCTAAAAACTTAATATTCTTAAACCCAAAAAATTCAGTTAAAGCATATCATTTTTTCTAAAAAAGAATCAGATTATCGTCTAAATGACTTAAATTTTAGTTATGAACAACATTTTTCGACACATATATATATATATATATAAAACTTGAATTTTGGTTGAAAAAACATATATTTTTGTTCTTGTTCACCGTAAACTGAAGTTCTCGGTCGAAAAATTGAGAAATTGTACCACAAATTTGACGTTCTCCACAGCGATGAAGAATTCAACGAGTGAAAAAAGAATACCAGCCGAAAATGAGATCCTCCTCTGATATTCCCGGCTGATATTTGTGAATCCCGGACGTCTTTTTGGTACAACAATATTGATGTTGGGGTTGAGGGATCAAAGATAGATTAAAGCCCACTAATGAAATATTGACAATTGAGGACGAAAAAAATTTAGGTCATATCCAAATATGATGTAAATAACCCACTTATGCGACTCAATATATGATACGTTCTAATTTATTTTAAACTCAAAAAATAGGAAAACAAAATGAAAAAAATAAAATGTAGCTCATATTGAATTACATAAGTGGATATTAATATTTAGATCATGCTTGAACATGATTTAAATATTTTTCATTCTAGACGGTTTGTCCTCAAACAAAAGTGTGTGTGTGTGTTTTTTTAGAAAGAATATTTAGTAAAAAGAATGTATTCTTTTTTTGCAATTATTTAGGAAGTGTTTGCTCTTATTTTTTCAATTTATTAATCACTATTTTAAATTTTAGTTTTTTAGAGGATTTTTTAAATTATATATA
>JBBMKA010040000.1:0-55555 GCA_037833695.1 Sechiopsis laciniata | reverse complement strand
TGAAGCTTGGTTTTGTAGGGAGTAACACATCATAATCGACGAAAAAAGGCACGGTGGTGGCGAGTGGGGAATTTAGGATGTTTTTGAAATATAGAAATCGGGGGTAATTTTTAAAAGAGGCATATCCGACAGAAAGAAGTTTAGTCGACATATACGTAATTAAATTTTTTTTAAATTATGCCTACCGCGACAGAACTCCATCGCAGAAGGTAGTCTATCGCTACGGAATTCTGTCGCAGAATATAGCCTACCCCAACGAAGTTTTGTCGCTCAATGTAGCTATCTGCGATGGCATTCCGTCGTGAAAGACATTTTACCGCAACGGAACACAGTCCGTCGCCGTAGCTAGCGTATTATCAACAGAAAATGGAGTTCCGTCGTAAAAAACAATACAAGGCCGACGGATGGATCTTTCGTCGGCGTAGACCACTCTTCGCGACAGAACTTTTTTCCGTCGCCAAAAGTAATTTTTCTTGTAGTGATAACAAACGATATTATGTAAAAATTTATTTATCACAAAATGATTTTGCACAACCTTTTTCTCAAATAAATTACTTTTAGGAGTATTTTTCAATTTAAAGCAATTTGGTCTAATAAGACCTTTAACTCCATAATAATGACATATAGGCACATCTTGATTTTACATGCATATTTGTAACATTTTCATGATTAGACACAAATTTAGCACTAAGCATACATTTAGATAAGTCATGATTATGACTAGGCTCAAAATTTAATTTTTCATTTAAATTCTTAATTTTTTCATGCTTATTTTCAAATTTCACATTATGAACTAACTTTGGATCTAGCATGAATTTGTCTAGGCATAGTAGGAGTGACTCTAACAAAGCTAATATTAGGATTAGATGAACATTTTTCATTTGCATAGCTTAATCCCTTTTTATCATTACAAGATGTACTAATATCAATCATGTAATCTAATTGTCGAGCATCAATAGTCAATTTCTTAATGAATTCTTGTGCAATTCTAGCTCTTTATTGGCAAGTGATTCTTTTTCTCTAAGCACATGCAAAAGACTATTTTTCTCTTGACTATCGAATTCAAGAAATTTAATTTTGTCAATTAAGGCAAAATTTTCACTTTCTAAAGATGTATTGCTAGTTTCTAAATCAATATTTTTATTTTTAAGACTAGCAATTTCCTCTTCTAATTTTAATGAACAAGATTCAATTTCGTTATTTTTATTCCTCAAATCATTCAATTCAATTTCTAAGTTGTACGGTAAAGATTTGAGATTTTTATCATTGATTCAGGATTAAACCAATTGCATTTTCACACAATCTAAGGTGTACCCACACCTTAATACAAATCCCAAAATACAAATACAAATAAAACTTACAATATAATATGTCTCTTGTAGACAAAATGCACAAGTTAAGCGTTGATAGCTTCTTCACAAAATTTGCAATGCGCCGTTTCAAGAATGTGTGAAGCAAATGACACTTTTTGAAGTTTTAAGAATGATAATGTTAGTTCTTGAAGCAATGTATTTAATGGAGAGAAGATGAAAGGTTTAGGTTTCAAAGGAAACAATTTGAAAATGAAATCCCATTTTTTTTCAGACGATTTTTCTTCAAATCTTCATTTGTCCATATCTTCTACATTTTAACTTTGATTTGCACGATTCAAAATGCATTGAAATCGTCTCTTCAAGCTCTACATAATAAACACTTAAAAACTCTAAAAATATCAGTACACAAAATTCAAATTTGTTATCATCAAAACATTATTTAATTTATTAATTAAAATTAATTAATTTGAGATAATTGACCAAAAAGCCAATAGTTTGTTGATAATCTAGTTCAACACAAAATTTATTCAGTATCCCTATGTAGCGTTTGTGGTCCTCTCCCCCAAATTGTTTTTTTTTTTTAAAAAAAACAAAAGTAATAATATATACCTAATGATTGTCCATTACGGGAATAAGGCTTATAACTTTTTTTTTTGTCATCATTCAAAAGTTTTCGATAGATATATTGTTTCTTCTTATATATTCAAAATCTTTCCCTTAACAAGACGAGATTTTATTTGAATGCATTAACAACATATTCAAAGTATAAATATAATTTTGAATAAACCTATTCAACTAGCTCACGCTCAATAAAAGCCTACCCAACATGAAGAAATCACTTCAAAAAAAAAAAAAACAAACAAACAAACAAAATTAAACAAAAGAAAAATCATCATGGAGTGACTCAAGTGGTCAAAAAGAACATTGGAGTGCTTAAGGTGATGAGTTCAGTCCATAGTGGCTATCTACATAGGAATTAATTTCTTACGAGTTTTTTTGGCATCCATATATTTTACGGTCAAGCAGTATGTCCCGTGACATTAGTTGAGATGCGTGTAACAGATATAAATAAACAAAAGAAAAAGTAGCTTAATATACGTTAATAATACTTTCAACCTGTAAATTTTAAGCTTCCAAATGAAACTTTTTTCTTTCTGAAAAGTAAAAGCAAAATCGTACTTTGTATCTAGATTTTTCTAATTCAAGTGATATGTGTCTATTCTAATGATCAATAATCAGCTTTTATCTTGCAATATTCTTCTTAGATCTTGCGTGATTGAGAATTGTAGAGTAATATTGATATAGATTCTCAACTATTTGAATTAGCTTAGTCTTAAAAAACTAAGAAGTTATAAGATCAATCTATAGTAATTATCACGAATTAATTTCATATAAATTTTTTTGACAAACAAATATTGCAAGGTTAAGTAATTGTTTCATGAGAATATTAAAAAATGTGCATAAGTTAGTATGCATCCTCATTCAAGTTTTACTACAACAATATTTTGTAGTTAGAAAATTAGAAGATTTGAACATACAACCTCTCAATTAAGTATGGAGCTTAATTACCATTAGGCCATGACATGGCATGTATAGGTAAGGGAATTAAAATTATACCAATTTTGTGAACAATTCTAGATGTCTTTTTTATATATATATAAAATTCTATATGTTACAAGGTTAGATTTTCAACATATATAAACTTTAAATTTTTTGAAAGTAACTTCATTTAGAAAATTTTAATGAATGCCTTCGGTTATAATTATGTATTTGTTTAAAGTATTATAAATATGGGTACTTAACGTTTAAATCACAAATTAATTTAAATAACTATCATTTTTTTTAGTTCAACCATTATTGGAATGAGGATGGAATTCATGATATTTTAATTAACAAACATATATTAATATCGTTAAATTGTTGTTCTAATTGACAAATAATAATAATTAATTTACTATTTTTCACAAAAATATGATTTATTTCATGTAATAGTAAATATTAACACAAATTTATTATGATCACGGTGTTAAACTAATTTACAACCAAACAATGAATTTATTGTACCACTCACCTCATTCGGTAACTCTCGTGACATTTTGATTATTATATCATATATCATGTTTTTTTATTACAAGTTGGGGGAGGGTATTACAAATACCGATTTTAGGGATCAAACCCATGACTGTGAAGTAGAAATGGATTAAAACCAAACCAGATAACCAATCGTCCCACCGACCTATTCGGTCAATCATTATATCATTTAGTTTTCAGTACAGTTATTTATTCCCTTGATTTACCCTTTCTTATGAAGCAACACAATTATATTAAACGAAGTTTCTTTAATTGATCATTTATCATTTAGTACCATCCACACATAAATTATATAAAGGAGATTTTGCATGTATAATAAAAAAATGGTAAATTATTTTCATCTATAGCACAAAATTAAAATTAATTCATTTGTAGTAAGAAATCCAAATTGAGTTCTATCATCGATAGAATTCAATGAATGATAGTGTTCTATCATTGGTTAGTTCTATGATTGGTTAGTTCTATCACTGATAGACTTATTCTATCATTGGTTAAGTTCTACCACTGATAGAAATCATGTGCTATAGATGAATTATTTTAGAAATTATACTGCAAATATAATACTAGAATGTGGTGTTGTGGGTAATATAATACTAGAATGAAAATTTATAAGCTTATATAAATCTAAGCTTATAAATTCCAAAATTCATAACTCCAAACTTACTAAAACTTTCATTCCTTATTTAACAACATTTTTTCTACTAAAAAAAAAAACGTTTTTTTCAGATAGAAATATATTCTCTTCTTGGTCAATTTGTGTATTTTTATTTGATCAAAACTATTTTAACTTTCTAACTTATGGGTCTCACCCAATCCTTCGAATATTTTTATATTGAGCTTTTTTTATAACAACAAACATAAATTAATATATTAGAAATATATGGCTCCCCAACAAAAGTAATAGCTCGATGATATTAATATATTTAATGACCTATAAAATTGTAGGTCCAAAATTCACATCCTTATACAAAAAAAAAAAAAAAAAAAAAATGTATGGATCTATATTGGGATTTGAAAATTTTAAAGTAAATGTTTTATTTTTCTTTTGAGTGATGCTTACTTTGAGAATTTTGTGTAACTTGTAGCCCAATTAAATTTCCATTCTTAAAGTGTCTCACTAAAGTCCAAAAAATACTATAGTTAGTCAATAAAACCTGTCCAAACATGCATATTGTTCAATGAAGCCTTGTAGAAAAGCTTAACTAAGCTCCATCTACTATCACTATTATATTCATTCTTTCTTTGAACAAAAACTCTGCAAATTCTTTGCTTTATTTTTCATTTTTCACCCATGTGACAGCTATAAATAATATGTAAATAAAAAGCACAAATTGAATATAAACTAAAATAGACCAAAAGCAAACCTCTCTATCTATACTCCCAGTTCTTGCTTGCTAATTAACCAAAGCAAAGATGTCTGTATCTTTTGCATCTTGTCCCAAGATCTCGGCGCTCGCTTCATCGGAGAAAACAGAGAAGGAAGAGCAGAGTCTTAAGCACTTGTCCGACGATGATATCATGAATTATATATTCACCAAACTCAGCGACAACGATGAGACAGTGAAAATCGACCTTGATAGCTACATTTCTTTTATCGAAAGCGTCATCAAATCCTCTGATAAGATTGCTGTAGCTTCTCATTGGGTTAGATTTCACATACTTGAATTGTCCCTTTTTAATCCTGTGCATTCAAGGTTCTGTTTTTGGTTATTTAATTTATATTTGATCATTTTCAGGCAAAAGGAAGCAAAGGGCATCTTGTACTTTCAGATGACTCCTTGAAATTTCCCTCCTCTATTGATGCACCAATTTGCACCCTCCATCAAATCTCAAAAGAGGTTATTAATAGTCAATAAATTTGAAACATCTGAAATCAAACATAATGGTCAAATCTAGAAAATAATTATAAATATGATCACTTTAAAAAAAATAATAATTATAACCATTAGTACTAATTAGTATTGTAACATACTTTCATATAATACTTGTATTAATAAGTATTTATAATACATGATATTGATGGTATTAATACATATTTATAATGTAGTATTAAAACGTATATTTAATAATTATGATACACATGCTTTCAAATTTGTAATTATTTTATGAGAAAAGTCTATCCAATACCATTTTTCTTCAAATATTAACTTTATTAAATGTCTGATTAGAATGATTTTCTAAATGGTTAAAAAAGTATTGATACTAATATGGTTAGAATTAATATGTAAATCTTCAGATGGGATGTAAGGCTCCAGGGATAGAAACAACACACAAAACAACTCTTGATATTCTCAGCAAACTGACAAAGTATCCATGGGAAGCGAAGGCCGTGCTGATCTTCACGGCGTTCGCGATGAACTATGGAGTGATGTGGCACCTCGACAATTACTCGCACTCAGACCCGCTCGCTAAATCGTTGGCAATGATCAAGCGAGTGGCCCTGTTGAGAAAGGAGTTGGATTCTACCAAATTCGGGCAGGTGTTTTTTGATCCCAACAGTTTGATCTACAGTTGCTTGAAGGCCATCAAATACATAAATGAATTCAAGAATTTATCCATATATGATACAAGAGAAGTGCCTGAGCTATCTGTAGCACTGCGCCAGATCCCTTTGGTTTCTTATTGGGTTATTCATGCTCTTGTCGCTTCGAGCATCGAACTTCATAGCTATCTTTCTGGCAACGAGTAAGTTCTTTTTCGTTATGTTGGGAATATAAACAAAGTAGTGTGTTTATGAGTAAGAATATTCCTAATATCTAAAAAACTGTTTATCTAAAAAAATATATATATGCAGATTGTAGAGAATATTGAAAGTCGTTGTCTCTACCACGCCTTTTCATTTCAAGAAGAGTTCGAATTCGAGAGAGAAAATGTCTTCATAACAATTTATATTTTAGTTTTTCCATTTTTTTAATTTCAAGTTTTAGTTTTCCCATTTGAAATTTAATAATGAACAATTTCATAACTATTTCATTTTCTACTAAAAAAAAAATAAAAAATAAAAATAATAAATAACAATTTCATTTTTATTTTTTTATATTTTGAAAATTAAGTCATTTTGTTATCCTACATAAATTTTCAAAAAACAAACCATATTTTGGAAGCAAGATAAAGTAGGTTTCAAAAACTTATTTTTGTTTTTATATTAGCAAGAAATTCCAAAAAAAACAAATAGTTAATAAATGGGCCTTAATTGTCAAAATTTGACTAATTAGTTTCTTAAAACATATTGATAGAAGGAAAGAAGAAAAGAAAAATAAACATAATTGGAAATAGTGTTTGTAAATTTGCTTTAAAAAAAAAACATAATTTGAAATAGGATTATAAACGTTTTTGTTTCAAAACTATTTTTTTAAAAAAGAAAACATTTGTGGCACCAATGAAGTCACATACCCACTTTTATCTCAAAAAGAAAAAAAAAAAAGTCACATACCCACTTAAGGAGGAGTTGCCTCCTTATTCATAAGGAGACAAGTATTCATCTTTTAAAAAATAATTGTTATGTTTGAATTTTTTGATAACCTATGAGGAAGTGTGATCATTTTTCACTTATAGATTATATGGCGAATGAATGTTGTTTTTTTAATCTAACGGTTGTTGGGGCCATTTCAGAGGTCAATCACATAAATATTTGAATGAATTGAAGGAGAAAAAAAGAACGATACTTGTCACACTTGAGAAGCATATGCAGTTCATTCGGATACAACAAGGTCAATTTCTTTTTCATTCATGAAAGTTTTTATTTTTTGGGTCATTTACTCAATTAAAAAAAAAAAAAAAAAAAAACTAATTAACAAACCAAATTACTTTTTGTTTGAGTATTGCAGAAGAAGCAGAACTATATAGGTGGCTGGTGGATCAAACTGATCATTTTCCAACTGATATTACTTTGTTCCTTTCCAAACTCATTGATGGCAAACCCAAAGCCAGGACTCTCATAAATTGTTCTACTCTTTTGGAGGTCTGCAAATAAATTTATTAATTTACACAAAAAAAAAGGGATTAATACACTTTTGGTTTTTGGGATTTAAACTTTATCTTTTCATTCAACAATAAATATTAGAGTGAATGACTGGAACCCAAGACCAATAAATTATTGACACACTTATACCGAGCTACAGTTGATATTTTCAATTAGATTTAAACTTAGTTTATGTTTAGTCTTTTAAGTTCTCAAAACTAAACACTTTTGGTCTTTTGAAATTTACATTTTATTTCCATGAAAGTTTGGAAATTTTAAAAATGAAATCTTTGGTCTCATATTTGAATTTCATTTTTAACTAGCCCCAATATTTGAAATTGATTTCTAATGAGTCATATAAAGTTTAAATTGATCGTGTTTGCTCCTTGATATTTTTTGGGATTGAATTTTTATGCGTTTCTATTATTATTATTATTATTAATAAAAAAAAAAATATTTAAGAAAATTGATTTATAATTGATTTTGAGTATAAAAAAAAAAATACTTAACTCATTTAAAAAAATATATATATCATCAAAATTTAGCTAACGTTTGTTAACTACATCGCCATAATTTCATTACATCAATTAACTCTCGATTATAATCAAAACTATTTAAGTCTGTTTGGTAATCATTTTATTTTTAGTTTTTTATTTTTGAAATTTAAGCCTACAATAAATACTCAATCATATAATTTTTCTTACTTTAATATCGAGAAACTTACCTATTTTTTAAAAACCAAACAATTTTTTTTAAAAAAAAAACATAAATTTTCAAAAGTTTATTTTAATTTTTGAAATTGTGGGAACACATTCAACAAAATTTAAGTAAAAATAAACTTAAATTTTAAAAAAAAAAAAAAAACATATGATTACGAAACGGGCCTTAGAAACCAATTTCAAATTACTTCACATACTAAATAGAAAACAAAATCACACCTCAAAAATTTTAAGAACAAACAGAAACTAAATTTAAACGGCCCTTAGGATAAAAGTGTTAATGTTTTTTTTAGGGGAAAGAAATAGAAACCTAAATTCTATAGATCACCAAAAGTGTATTTTCCCAAAAACAAGAAAAAGAAAAAGTTGATATGGTTTTGTTAGTCTAAGACTTTGAATTCAATAATGCAGGAACACATTGAAGTATTTTTGAAGGAAAAGAATTTGATATTAGTAGTTTCAAAGAATTTGGATGTGGCGAATGAAGATTTTGACGCACTGAACTCGATTTACAATGAAATAAAGAAGGAAAATAAGTTTGAAATAGTTTGGATTCCAATCATATCAGATCCTCTAGATGAAGGTGAAGAAGAAGCTTATGAAGACTTGAAGTCTAGAATGAAAGGGTACATAGTGCCATTTGATACAAAAATTGCAGGCCTAAGGTTCTTGGAAGAGAAATGGGAGCTTAGAGAAGATTTATTGGTGGTTGTTCTTAACTCACAATCCAAAATTGAGTTCACAAATGCTGTTCATTTGACAAGAGTTTGGGAAAAGGAGGCTATTCCTTTCACTTATGATAGAGCAAAAGCTTTGTTAAAAAGGAATTGGATTGATTCAATTGTCAAGTTTACTGACCAGCCAAGGTTGAACAGCTTGGTCATGGTACATTTCTTCACCTTCATAAACTATAAAATCATCTTTTTTTTTTTCTTTCTTTTTGGTAACGTTGGATTGTAATCGATTCAACCTTACAGTCACAAGTTTAATTTACAAAATTGGTATCTAACTCTCATTCTATTTGAGACAATAGTGCCTACTATGTCAGAGCATTGGCTTTCATAATCATCAAAATCTAGCCTCCTTTAATAACCATTATGCTTATTTATAACTATTTCTCTACTATGAGTTTTTAGTCAATTTGATCTAAAACAAAAATAAGTTTTTTAAACACTTAGTTTGATTTTGGAAATTATGTTAAAAGTAGATAACAAAACAAGAAAACTCAAGGATGGATTGTGATATTTATAGTTAATTATTATAATGATTAAACATGATTTAGTTGTACAAAAATTAGATTGAGACATTCGAACCAAGAATCTCTTAGTTCTTTAGTATACACTAATGTCGCAAGTTAGTGCTCTTGTTGGCGACACAATTCTAGTTTTTGGTTCTCCATTTTTGTTTTTTACTATTTCAAAAACATAAATAAAATTATTAAAGTTATATTTGATAATTTGTTGTACTCGTAGATTTCAAAAATTAAGCTTTGTAGCACTATCACCATTTATGTTTATAAGCTTATTTTTCAAAATACAAAAATAAAAATCCAAATGTCCCGTTTGATTATTTTTTTCTTGCCCCATAAATCTTGTGAATTACATCTTCCGTACTTGGAAATTCTTAAATATCGTTCTTTCAATTAGATTAACAAGGAAAGGAACGTCATATTCTATGGAGGACACAGCCAGAGATGGATCAAAAGATTTGAAGATACAGCTGAAATGATTAAAAGAGACCCTGTGACAAAAGAAGAAGGAGTTACATTCGAAATCGTACCCGTTGGAAGGAACAACAAAGGAGAACTCGATCCAATCGTCATGTTTCGTTTCTGGATGGCGCAACGGAGTTTCTTCATTCTCAAGCATCAACTACAAGGTTCGACTGCATCCGAAGATATTTCACGATTGATATCTCACGAGAACGAAAACGGATGGGCAATCGTAGCCAAAGGTCCAACTGTCGTCTTGGTCGGTGGTGGCGACTTGATAATAAAAGCAATGGAGGAGTTTCAAACATGGAAGAAAAATTTGCGTCGAGTAGGCTTCTCAGGTGCTTTCAAAGATTACTTCGACGAGCTCACTGCCAAGAGTCTTCTCTGCACTCATGTAAATATTATCGGATTTAGTGGGTGGATTCCGTTGACGATCACTTGCCCGGTGTGTCGTCGCTACATGGGCAGCGGTATCCGGTTCACTTGCTGCCATGGCGGACCAAACGTTCTTTAGATCACATTGTTGCTCAATCTATTTCTACTATTGCTAAATAAAACCTTTTGGCTGCCTCTTCTACATGTAGAGTCCCTAAAGCCATGTGGTTATACTGATGGTTGTTCTATTATCATATTTTCATACTTATATATTTGATTTTCATATGGTTTAGTCCATCTCTTTATTCATCTTCTGTATTATTTGCCTACGATCTTTTTGGATCATGGCTTTCATTTCGTGGTAATGGATATTAAATATATTACGAAAAAAAATTAATTCTCGTTTAATATTTTTTTTAAGGATCATTTAATAACCATTTGAGTTTTAGTTTTTTAAATTTTGAAAATTATGCCTAAAATCATACTTTCACTTATAATTTGTATTATTGTGTTATCTATCTTTTGATTATATTTTCAAAATCTAAGTCATAATTTCAATTTGAAAAATAAAATAGGTAGCTGTTATAATAACAACAATCAACAATCAATCGAAAACAATAAAAAGACGTTAAAGAAGAACACCAGAATTACGTGGTTCACTAATGTCGTGTTAGCTAATCCACGGGCAGAGGAGAGAACAGTTTTATTACTTTAGGAGATAAGAATACATATGTTTTGGTCTACTGAAACTAGGGGGCTTACCAAGCTTATATAGAGCACTCTCTTAAATCCTATTACAAATAGGGTCAAATACATAGAAGCCTAAATCCTATTTTATTTAGGTATAGAATAGCTCAAATCTTATTACAATTAGGTTTAAGTTCAAGGCATATCTCAACAAATCTCCACCTTGACTTGAACTCTCCTTCAAATCAACCAGATGTATACTAGACGTATACCTAATGTTTCTCCCTCTGCCTCAGATGGTCCCCTTAGGGACCTTAACAATTGTAAACGTTCAGCAAGTCCAAACAATGTTGGAACTTGCCATGGTGAACATATTAGAAGGATTATCAGCAATGCCCACTTTCAAAACATTTACCCTATTTTCTGACTCACTACATGAAACTACTTCTTTATAGGTAGATGGTTCATAAGTATCCACCTCTTCAGCAACCTGTACTGCATAAGCAACCATATCCTTAAAACTATATCTATTTGGAGGCCGACCACTAGTTCTTCTAACTCTATCAAGGGCTATACTTTGGATGTCTGACTTCCTTGCTAGAAGATTTTCCAGTGGTATCAGTTTCTGTGACAGTTTTTGTTGCAGTACCTTGCATATCTGACTCATCAATTATAGCATGTTGATCTATTTCTTCACCTTGGTGCTGTGATTCACCTTTGCTTGAATTGAATTGCAGCTCCACCTTTTTTATCAACACCACTATTATCCCCTACAACTGTAGACAGTGCAACAAAGTTGAATGTAGAATTCTCATCAAAAATTACATTTCGACTGTGAATAACTCTATTCTCATAAGGAGACCATATTCTGTACCCCTTAACTTCATTTCCATAACCTACAAAAACACTTTTTTTCTCTCTTGGCTCTAATTTGCCCTCATTGACATGATAATAAACATTACAACAAAAAATTTCAACAAAGAGTAATCTGGAGGCTTTCAGACCATACCTCGTATGATATCTTACAGTCAATGCCCGTGTGAGGCCCCTGGTTGACCAGATAGCACGCTGTATTAACTGCTTCTGCCCAAAACCTTCTCGCTAACCCAGCATTTGAGAGCATGCATCTTGCTCTTTCCAGTAAAGTTCGGTTCATACGTTCTGCTACCCGATTCTATTGAGGTGTGTCCCTTATAGTATGATGCCGAACAATCCCCTCATCTTTGCAGAATTCATTAAACTCAAAACTGCAAAACTCAAGGCCATTATCTGTTCGAAATCTCTTGATCTTCTTCCCTGTTTGATTTTCCACCATAACCTTCCACTGTTTGAAATTCTTGAAGGCTTCACCTTTGTGCTTCATCATGAATATCCAAGTCATTCTTGAATAATCATCAATAATTGACAAAAAATACCTGCTACCTCCAATTGATTCAACTCGAGAAGAACCTCAACAGTCAGCGTGGATATAATCAAGCGTACCCTTGATACAATGAACTCCCTTAGAAAACTTGCTACGACGTGTTTCCCAAACATACAGTGTTCACAGAATTCCAGATCCTGCACCTTATGTCCACATAGAAGATCTCTTTTCGACAAGATCTGTATTCCCCTTTCACTCATATGACCAAGTCTCATATGCCATAACTTAGTCATGTCCTCTTTTTGAATTGCAAACATGCCACTACAGCTAAACCAGTCAAAGTTGAACCTGCCAGAAAATACAGAGTTCCACGTTTTATACCTTTCAGAATTACCTTTGAATCTTTGTAGACATTCATCACTCCACTTTCATCTTTGATACTGAAACCTTTGCTATCCAATATACTTAAAGATATCAGACTCTTCATCATTAGCGGAACATGCCTAACATCATTCAAAGTGTAGAACACTCCATCGTGTATTCATATTCTGATTGAGCCGATTCCAACTACTTTGCAGATTGAACTGTTTGTCATAGACACATTGCCTCCATCAATCTGCTCATACGTCGAAAACCACTCCCTGTTTGGACACATATGATACGATGCTCCTGAATCAAGAACCCACACATCTTTAGAATATGTGTGTTCATTTACAGCTAGGCCCAAATCTTCTTTTGAACTGCCATAAACTTCTGCTACGGTTGCTGAACCTTCCTTTTTATCGGTCTGATTCCAACTACTGCGAGGACAGTCGCGCTTCCAATGTCCCTTCTTCTTGCAGTAAGTGCAAATGTCATTTACTCTGGAATTATAAGGCTTCGAACCTTTAAGAGGTGGGGCAACTTCCTTTGACTTCTTCTTCCCAGGCTTTCCATGATCTTTGCTTCCTATTGCAGCCAAGCCAGAACTTTCTGTTGTACTTGAACCAGCGACCATGTGAGGGTCTTCTCTAGTAAGAATAGCATTCTTTATTTCCTCTAGAGACAACGTATCTTTACCCTCAATAAACGAATCCAAAAAATTCTCATATGGAAGCGATAAAGAAACCAACAGAATTAAGGCAGAATCCTCATCATCTACCTTAACCTCAATATTACGCAGATCCATTAATATTTTGTTTAACCTATCTAGATGATCTTTAAGAAGCGTACCTTCACCCATACGGAGGCTAAATAATCGTTGCTTTAAAAGCAACTTTTTAGTTAAAGATTTCGTCATGTAGAGACTCTCGAGCTTCAACCACAAACCAGCATCCTTCCTTTTATCAACGACCTCGACGATGATGTCATCTGCCAAACACAGCATGATTGTCGAATGAGCCTTCTCCTCCAGACTCGTCAACTTGTCTTCATTGTCTACATTCTGATTCTTCTATTTGGCAGTAAAAGGCTTCCATAATCCCTGTTGCTTTAACAAGGCTTGCATCTTGATTTGCCACAAACCAAACTTGTTCCCTCCGGTATACTTGTTGACCTTCACGTTTAGACCAGACATCTTCGATTCTATTGTTGAAAAATAAATGCGGAAAAACGAACCCTAGGCTCTGATACTAGATTGTTATGATAACAACAATCAAGAATCAATCGAAAACAATAAAAAAAACGTAAATGAAGAACACCAGAATTACGTTGTTCACTAATGTCGTGTTAGCTAATCCACGGGCAGAGGAGGGAACAGTTTTATTACTTTAGGAGAAAAGAATACATATGTTTTGGTCTACTGAAATTAGAGGGCTTACCAAACTTATATAGAGCATTCTCTTAAATCCTATTACAAATTGGGTCAAATGCATAGAAGCTCAAATCCTATTTCATTTAGGTATAAAATAGCTCAATTCTATTACAATTAGATTTAGGTTCAAGGCATATCTCAACAGTAGCTTTCAAAATTTGTATTTGTTTTTAGAATTTTGGTAGGAAATCAAAGGCTTCCTTAAAAGCAATGGAAACAATGATATAACGCTTGAGAGAAGGTAAACTACATTCTTAGCTTTGGTTCTTTCATTTATTTGTAATTTGATCCTACAAAATCCCAAAGTAACCATTTAGCCTCTTGATTGTTGTATAAGTACAAAAATGTCTCTATTGTCCAAATATTACAAAATAATCATAGTCTCAAGTTATTTCTTTTTCTAATTCTTTTACTGATTATAATTATCCTCTTTAACTTATTAAATCTAATTTATGCGGGTAATCTTCTCATAGTCATTGAATGACCTTAAAATATTACATTTCGAAGTGTATAAAATATGGTCTAACCCATATTAATGACCCATTTTGACAAAAAGTTTAAAAACAGATCCATTTACACAAATAATCCTTTCTTTTGTGGATATTTATATTCATTATTGTTTGATATATTTCTTACACAATAAATCTGAAGCTTTTGAATGTTTTATTCAGTTTATACCACTTGTTGATAAACAATTTTACTGGTCTATTAATTGTATTCAAATTGACTGAAGAAAGGAGTATAGATCTTTCACTACGTACCTAAAGAAATAGAATAGGCACAATTTTACTTTCCTCCATACGTAAGAAGGGAGTGAAGTTATCAAAAGGAAACATAGAAATATGGGAAATACTAATAAATGTCTAGATTTCTCAAATTAATTGAGTGTGTGTCTACAATATCTTTTACTTTAAATTTTTGTCTAAATGAGAATTGTGGGAAGTGAAATAATACTTTTATTTTGAAAGTGCCCTATTTTAATTTTCTGAATTATTAAAAAAAAAACAACTTTATCAAATTTTCGATCCTTAATTCAAGGAATAAACAACAACCAATTAATCCTAGCCATTTGAATTTTTAATTTATATTGAGTATATTTCAAAAGATATTATTCTCAAGTATTTAAAGTTTACCATCAAGATCACAAAACAATTAATTAATCTTGAGCCGTTTATTTTTGTAGAGTGACACATCATCTCCTTTAAAAATATGATTTCTTTTCATCTTCCTCCCAAATACAATGTCTCAAGCATGAATTGACGATGAAACTCGCACGCAATCTAAATGATGGTGAAATTTCCTTTTCCATTCCCAATTGCATTTTCGTTCCATCGGTCATTATCGGAAGTTCAAAGATTTGACGTTCTAGATCCCACACCCGTGCACTCCCTCAGTCGATTTTTTTTCTTTTGATTTACAAAGTCAAATACTAAAGCGCTGCTTTATATTTTTGAGTTCTTCCAAGGGGTAAAGGGGCATAGACGCCTATCACAATTAACATCCATCATTCATGGTACATATTGGAATGCAATTCGGAATATAAGGTGCTTAAAACAGAAGATGCGATAAGCATACACATGAGTAAACCAAAAAATAGATGTATGTGCAGGAATTGTAAATTGAAGTATGGGTGCATAGGAAAGAACCAGTAAAACAGATTTTCAGAGTTTTTTGCACACCCCAACGCATCAATCATCGCAACTAATGAAAGTCACAGGTGAGTTTTTTTAAATTTATTTTTTGTTTGATTATAGTCGTATCAATGGAAATATAGGTTAGTTGACTTTCATTCTTTTTTTTTTTTTAGTTTAGTCCGTATCAAAAATTCGAGATTGAATGTGTACAATTATGGAGGTGTATATCACTCATGTTTTAAGAAAGTATAAAATTAATAGCAACTACATTTGTTTTTTCTAAAACATTATTTAATTTTTTTTAATCATGTTAGTCAAAGATCTAAAAAAATTTCAAATTTAATTATGAAAATCTTCTGTCTTGGTTGTTGATCGGTGCGATTCCGGTGCTAATATAATGTTCAGTAACTAATTCAAAGTCAACTTATGCTAAGTGTAACTTGGAATCTCTTACGCGCAAGTATATGCGTTCGGAAATTGCAGCAAGTATTAAGTATTTAAATTTATCGATCCCACAGGTAATTTAAAGCGTAATGATATAGACTAAGAGTTGAAAGTGTAAATAACAAGAATAGGTTTAAAAGTGTTGATGTTGATGAATTATCAAATAAATAAAAGTATTGATGCTGATGCTAATGCTGATGCTAATGCTAATGCTGATGCTGATGCTAATGCTAATGCTGATGCTGATGCTAAAGCTGCTTAATTAACTAGAATTTACGATAGAGCATCGATGTGTTGTGTGGTGATGTAGAAATCATAGTTCCCATCCGCATGAATACTTCCGCATTCATGGACGTAGAACTCAACTTCCGCTGCAGTTCCACGTGAATAGGCTCAGGGCTTTGCACGTGCTAGCGGGATTAAACCTTAACCCTTTTTAATGGTACAGAAGACTTCGCACAATACTAAATGTAACCTGCTGGGTCTTTCGCCAGGTTCCTCTTCCGAGTAGGCTAGAGGTGAGCATACGTGGGTAGCGATCCGACACATACTTAATTTAATTACAACATTATAAAATCAATCACCCATAATTATGCTTATTCCAAAATCCAAATTAACTATGCTTCTTAAGTCTATATGAATGAACTAATGCAGGAAGGTTCGCAGTAAAAATTAATTCAAAGTAAGTTAAGTTGTCATGAGAAAATTAGTATATACTGGACTAAACTTCAAATCCTCTTCCGGAGTACTTGACTGCAACCTGCCGGTATAATGCCCGTAGGTTTGCTTTTAAGCACAAGCCTTACGTATGCAGCTAGTGAGATGGTTATTCCTAACTCCCTTCTAAAAAATACTTAAGAGTAAGCATTACCTAGTGATTACGATGAGGTTAAACCCTTAACATCCCCTTTTCCAAGGCAGATGCTAAGCAATCATGAGTGGATGGTCAATCGACTCGAGATAATTAATACAACCGCCATTCTTACTCTTTTTCCCCCTTAACTTGATCTTTAAATTATGTAGCTTTACTACTTAGCTTCCCTACTTTCTTAAATCTTAATTATGCATAAAAAGTTACATGAGATCAAATTTGAAACAAAGAACTTGTATATTAATATTCAAGAAAGCATTACAACTACGGTTAAAAACAAATAAACAGATTATGATAAGAAAATGGAACTACTAGCTATCTATGGAGTAATAGAGTCAATGTCATTGTTGCCTATGGTGTCTTCATCTATAACACAGCGTTGGTACTTAATCCTTCAGGGTCTACAGATGAGCAGAGGCCACCGAGATCTCTAAGGAGACCCCGGTGTCTCGAGCACCCATCAACGGTAGCTTCCCTTTTGAATTGGCACCACTTCTTCTTTGATTAAACTTCTATGTATAGCGTCTAGGGTTTCTTGTTGACCACTTCCAATCCTCGTGCCTTCCTTCTGAACTATTCTCTTTGCTGATTATTTTCGTCTTGGTTCCCTTGATTTCATGATTTGATTGCCCGTTATCTCTTTCCTTTTCTGTTCTGATGACTTATCCGATCCGTCTTTGCAACGATCTCCTGCGAACATAAGATACGTTAGCAGATTTATGCTTAATACATAATTTCTGCACTTATATGCGCGTTTTGCATCTTAAATATCGTGTTTAGCAAAGTTTTTATTATGCGATGTTGTTGGCATGCATGTTCGGACAATGCGATTATTCAAGCTAAATTCCCTGCTTATGTTCTCGTATATTTACTTTTTCTCGTAGAATTCACAGTTTTAAAGACTTAAATAGTGATATTATTTAGCGCTATCAAACCCCCAAATTAAATATTGCTCGCCCTGAATAATACAGAATAATAGGGAATATATGCATAGAAAAGATTATGAATTTTGAAGATTTATGCTGCAATTCACTTATCATGACTTTACTCCTGATTAGAACATAAGGTATTTTATTGGTGCACAGGATGACAATGTAAACTAGTCTGCTTATCTTATTAGCTCTAAGTTCTTCCATTTTCGGCCGGCAGATTGTACATTTCAAGAATTACGACTACAAAGCATCTCACTCAATTTCTTGATTCTTCTAAGTTTGCCCAAAACAAAATAACCAAAGCTGCATATTGGGTCCCTATGAACCCTCAAGGTTATGCTGATCGCACTCCTTCTCAGGTATTTACTCATGTCGCAATCCATAGTTCTTAGATGTATCTAGTTGAGCATAAAATAGATTACTTAAGCAAAGGAATGAACAGTGGAGTAATAGGAATCTCATGGCTTATACGCACTTAATGTTTTGCATCTTTGCTCATGATGTTTTGATCTTTCTTTTTTTCTCTCTCTCTTTTTTTTTTTTGAAACAAAACTCTCTTTCATACTCTTTTACACTCCTTGGGCTGCCCTCACCCCCAAACTTAAATTCTTCATTGTCCTCAATGAAGGTGAGGCTTAGTTTCTCCAAACTTATTTGAATCTTAAACTTGATTTCATTGCCTTAAGCTTTCAGATTTACCTCCGAAAACATTCAATCTCTCTTCCTACTTACAACGTCCATTATTGCTAATACTTCGCTTCACTAGAAAACTCGTTCTCCTGGTACTTCTAATCTACTTAAGTTCTTTTCAGTTATAAAGTCATTAATCAAAGGATTGTGCAATTCTAAGTAGTGAAATATTTGTTCAGAGAGATTATATACACATGCTTTGCATAGGCAAGTAAACCAAATAGTTATAAAATGCTGAAATTTAAATAAATGCAAGTTACTCAAAAGAGACAGATACTTCCTTTAGCTTTCTAAGTCAGCGTCCTCCGCACTTGGTTCTGTAAACTCTGGAGGCATCCACTCTTACAATACTTCCGTTGGAAAGGGTGGAAATCTGAACTGTGGGTTCCTCCTTTGAAGCTTTATTCGAACGCTCCTATCCCTTCTCTGCAGATATGTCCATGTGATGTGTGCCTGTCGTATAAAGTGCAACATTTGGCTCTGGAATTCTTCGTTCCTTCGTTGGGCCGCATTCTCAAGGCGTGTTAGTCTTTGTACCGCATCTTCCTGTGTTCTTACTGAGGTTTCCTGCGTACTTACTCTAGCTCGACGTGTTGGTGGCATCACGCTTGTGTTTTCTGGGATGGTTGATGAAGGTTGCCCCCTTACATCTGGAGTTGTCTATTGTGTTGATGGATCAACAAGATGCTCTGTAAGCTCTTGCAGCTCTTGTGTTGGGGCATTGCTTGCTTTGTGGAGCACCTGTGTTTCTCTCTTCATTCTTTTTGGTGGTGGAAAGGCATCAGCTTCTAGCTCGTTTTCAGTGTCTAATCTTGGTGGGTGTAGGGCTGGTTCAGAAGTTGGTCGAGTCATGGTTGTAGCTGGTGGAACCGCTGCCATGAAGGCATCAACCCAATATTTGATAGGTACATTTCTTTGAAATAGGAGAGTCGGACCCGTTTCAACAATGTATTTGTATTTTCTTTCAACAATTACGTTTTGTTGAGGAGTACGAGGTCAACTATACTTATCTTGTATTTCTCTTTTCTTAAGATATGTCCTTAGGGCATGAGAGTTGAATTCACCACCTTTATTCTCATGTCAAACCTAGTTTCAGTCATGGTTTGAAATTTCACAAAACATTCATAAAAGTTGGATTTTTTTTAGAGCATATATCCATGTGAATCTAGAGAAATCATCTACAAAACAAGCATAAATATTTAAAGTCTTGATAAGAAGTTAGAGCAGGTCCCCAAAGGTCACAACACACTTTGTCAAAAATAGGCATACTAGAGTTAAGAGTAAACTCAAAAAGTAAATGTGAGCTCTTGCTCAACTGACACGGTACAAAAATTTTCAAATTTTTCCCAACTAGAAACATTGATAGACTTTCTACAACTCATAAGTTTTAAATAACCTACAAGGAATTGTTAATTAATAGCACTAAACTGAAAGCCAAACAGAAAAGATTATTCAATTGATTGATGGTTTGGTTCCTAAGTCTAATGAAGTAACTATCAAACGCAAGTTTAAATTCGTAAAGCGACTAATAAAAGTTAAGCTAAATATGGTAAGAAGATTAATCCATGCTACACTCAAACCTAAGGCTCCCTTCCAAGAATCCATAAAGCAAACACAAAGACTGAATTAAACTAAGTGGTTTGCATGCGAATAGTGGGACGGTTACTTCTAATCCTTTCCCTAAATATGCGAGATATTAAGCATAATCTAACATTCAAGGCTCGGTTAATCTTTATTGCTTATTTTTTCGAAGCAAACGAAAAGCGAGCCACAGATGGGTTTTCAATCGATCCTAGCTAGTTGAAACAACCACTGCAAATATTAATACGTCTTCATTTATCATAAAATGTGATTAATTACTTATTCGTTCTGTTACTTTTTCTTGGAATGCGTCTTAATTAAGTGAGTATGCATGATAATGCGGGAAGATAATAGAATGTTAAAAACAGCGACTTGCATAAAGAATTAAAGTTTTTGTTACAACCTACTCCTAAGAAGTAATACAGAAGAGAAATCCTAGTCTATGAAAATGATACTAAATCATAGAGTTATTTAAGCCTCCACGCTATCGCATTTCAGTACTTTCAATAGAAATAAACGTATTATAAAGTATAAATGTTGAAAGAAGCTATAGATATTCGCACAAGTTACGAATGACTGGTAAAATACGCAACAATGTCAAAACTAGGATTAGTTATTACTTAAGAAACCGAATTGCACGAATTAGAGCATAAAAACATTAAGAATCCAAGTCTTGTTAATGTGATATCTGATGCGTAGGATTTGGAATGCTTTGGGTCGCACTAGAGGAAGAATGCACAGACAAATAACGTCGAAGGAATTACAAAAGGGTAAAACTCTCAACATGGCAAGAATCGTAGAAATAAAGGAATATCGTTGGAACTTAATGAAAATCAAATAAATCATCATGAAGATTCTCTCGAATATTATACTCGACCTACAAGAAACCACAGACGCCTATAAATAGGTGAAGGATCGATGACCAAGAGGTGCTGATTCTACTAGGGTTTTCTGTCGATGGGTTGCAAGGTTGTTGAGGGCTCGATTGAACGCTCGGCCATGCCCGTTAACTATAAAGTATAGCAACCCAATGCCATGGTGCCTGTTAGAGTTCAAAATTTGCAAGTGACACCAGTGTCGGTGTTTTTGTAGCCCGTCTTATTTAGCATTTTCTTTCTATTTTTCTTTGAATTCATAGAAGTAAGTTGTAACATCGAATTGATTTAAGTTTATGAATGGTTATTTTTAGCACTGAACATACTGTTGAATTCTCATGCATAGCCTTAATCAAGGATGCATTGTAGAAGAAGTATGAATGAGTAGTAACTAAATTAGGTTAAGGATAAAGGAAGATGTATTAATTATTGTGACGGTTGTTGTTCATTAGCAACGGTCGATTGACAACCCACCTATAGCCTACTTTTCGTATGCCTTGGGAAAGGATACAGAGAGGGATTAACCCAACCATAATCGTTAGGTGATGCTTAGTCTTTTGCATCGTTAGAGTTAGGGTTAGGAATAACCTTCTTGCTAGGCGTATGCGTAGCACTCGCTAAAATTGAAAACTCACGGATAATGTACCGGAGGGTTGTTGTAAAGTATTCCAGAAGGGAGCTTTAGGTAAGAGTGTAGCATAAGTTAATCTTCTTATCAACATTTGTCTTAAGTCTAATTTTAATCGCCTTGCGTCATCTTTTCGCATTTTAATTATGAAGCTAAATATAGATCCGAACCCCATAATTGAATTGTCTATTTTCTATACCAACTCTTAAGATAACACCTAATAATTACGAGTTCCCTATGGAGAACGATAAAATAAATACTTATCACTTGCTACAATTTCGACTGTGTATACTTTCGTAAAAATGTAATTCAAGAGCGTAGGACCTAGTCTCACACTTAGAATTAATTATTATAATATTTATACACCACAACCAATTTTACAATTAGAAAACAATAAGGAAAAAAGATAACCGGGCTGATGCCACTGTCACTTGTGATTTTTGAACTCTAACAGACACATGGTACTAGCTTGCTAGGGCTCCGCGAACAACAGACATGGTTGAGGGTTCAATAAATACAACTCGACAACCTCGCAATTTATTGTTGGCGAAACTATAACAAAATAAGCACACGTTGATCATCGATCCTTCACGTATTTATAATTTTGTGGTCCATGTATTGTCTTCGGAAAATTTTCAGAATTGGTTGTTTATCTTTATGGTGAATATAAAGATCTTCCTATATTATTGTGATTCTTGCCATAAAGATAATTTTATTCTTGTATCCCGTTGAAGTGTTGACTTGCGCATCCCTTATTCAGTGCAACGCAAAGCATTTCCCAATCATGCACAGAGAGATATTGCATTACCAAGAATTTCGTTCTCAACACGAGTTCGCTCAAAAAGTGTCTAATTCGCTTTAACCTTTCACAAATTTCATTCCAGTGTTAACTTCAGACTCGCTAAACTCTTCATGCACAACTTAAAATGCATTTCTTAATTTCTAACAACAATTCTACCTACAATGTTTATACTTCTTAATTATAATGCTTATGCATTAGAAACAATGGCTAAATAATTCTATTATTTAGAGTTATCATGAATCAACAACAAAAGTTATTGTAGAGTCATTATCTTTAGCAAGTTTACAAACTGATATTAGATTCTTTGTCATATCAAGAATTACAAGAACATCATTCGAAATTATCTTGCCACATTTAGGTTTTATACACTTTAACCTAGATGGAAATTTCTAAGCTACTTCCATCAGCTATATAGATAGAGTCATTATCAATGTAGGGAACTCTTGAAAGTCAGCATACAAGTCTGAATCTCGAGAGATCACTAGTTTAAACGCAGCAAAAGCTCTTTTTTCTTTTCTTTTTTTTGAGATTTCAACAATTCGGGGTGGGGAGATTTGAACAAAAAGATCTCTTTATCATTTGATGGACACTAATGCTGCTAAGCAACTACTCTTGTTGGCAATGCAACAAGAGCTCTAGTGGCTGCTTTAGACTGATAACTATGATCTAATTTATTCCAGAAGTCAATAGCTAATGCTTGCAGGCCATGTATAATTTCTTCCTCCTTAGATAGAGAGGATTCTCCTACTGCTTGCAGGCCATGTATTTCTTTATTAATATCTGACAAATTTTTTGGACTACTTGTGAGACTCTTATTGAGTGGATGGTTTAGCTTGATAGGTATTTCTTCCAGGGACATTTTATTGAAAATTTTCTTGGACATTTCTTTGAGGTTGATTCTGTTGAAAGCCACATCCTCTTAAGGAGAAGAATTCACCTCTCCCTCTAGTTCTACCTCTTTGAGTGTAAAATGCCTGGTTGTGATCTAAACTCACGTTTCTTTCTTCCTCAGCTTTAAGGTCTAGCATTTGCCCATGATTTCTTAAAGCTAAGAGGAATTGATTATAAGTGGGATCTGGGGGCTTTGACAACATGGCTATTTTGAATTCCCTATATTTACTCTCTAATCCTCTAGATAGATGCATAATTTTTGTTAGATCATCAAGTGGTTTCTTCATGGTAGCAAGTTTATCACAAATATTTTTAAACTTCTTGATATGATCATCAAGAGACTGGTTGCCCTTCCTTCAGTTGATTAAGGCTTCATTGAGGTGGAGTTCATTCTCCTTCGTCATAGTAAGAAGTAGTTCTTCTAAGCATTTCCATACCTGATGTGACGTTTCTAATCATCCTAGCTGAACAAGAAAATCCTCTGCTATACTTCCTAACAAACAGGAGATTAGAAAACCATCATTGTTTATCCGTATGTGGCTTTCTTCTTTGGCTTCATTGTCATCACTATTATCTTTTTCTTCTTTATCATCACAGGTTTTCTTCCTTTTGCCATCTGGATAGTCCCTATCTATGTGTATTTTTAATCCCAGATTTCTAATGATAGGTATCTATGTGTACAATGATGAAATGTCTGCATTGAGAATGCAGTTTCTGATTTTGCCATTTGACGCAAGCTCTGATACCATAAAACTAATGGCTTATAAACTTATTGCCTTTCATACAGAAGATCAAAGAGGGCAATAAAAAAAAAAACAAGCTACGCATTCACACTTTGTTACAGAGGCGAAAAGGCAGAAACAAACAGCCACTGGCGAGAAAAAATTGAGGCACCAAAGAAGAGAGATGAAAAAAAAGGCAAGATTACAAAGGCCAACTGGCAAAAATCAGACCGTTGGTCTATTAGCAACTGTAACACCTAAGAATTTTGAGAAGAAGCTGGTATGATTGTACTTCTTTTTCATTAAGTTCCAGAATTTAAGGATAATGCTTTACTAAAGGATTGTTAACCATTTGTACCTATGTACTCTGCTTTTGGTAGATAGGAACTATTCACAATAGTTGTAGGCTTCTTGTTGTTGTATTCTTCTCTACACATTTTTTCTTCACAAATAACTTCACGTAAGATTTTTTTTTTTTTAGGAATATTTACATCATGTTCGGACATTATATTTAAAATAATGTTTATCTATGTGATTTAAAAAAAAACAAAAACAAAAGTAGATAGTGGTTCATATTGGGCCATATAGGTATGCATTATTTTATATATCATGCTCGGGCATGATGTAAATATTTCTCTTTTTTTTTTTTTTATTGTTTTCAGGTTTAAATATTCAACAGAAAGCCTTTTGTATGATCAATGCTGGATGTTTAAAGGTATCCCTTGGCTTCTAAGCGAGCATTCTACCTAGCTAGAGAACCACCTAAGTGCCTTTTAACTTTAAAGACTCAACGACACCCCAAAGCTTTCTTATTTTGAGGATAAGGTACAAAGTCACAAGTACTATATTTTGAAGCAATGCAGTATATTCATTCTTAATTGCATAAATATGTTAAGTTTAGGGCATTTTAAGGCTGTCTTATAATTTAAGAACGCACCGTAACAAATTTAGTAAATAGAGGGTTCGAGGGAGGAGCTAAAGAGCTTGAAATTGGTGATAGTGGTTGCCAATCTTGAATAAATTGAGTTTATCAAGACTTTTAGACATACCTGCAGGAATATGTTGAGTTGAAATATAAGAGTGTCCCTAAACCCTATCAACTGATGTTTGGCTACTGATGGATGCATTCTGCATATCTCAACGTTCTCCGTCTAAAGATTTTAAAATGTGTTATTCATTGTTGCCATTTACGCTTGAATTACTGATATCACACCCACTTCAAGCTTTCTATTATTTTTCTCTGAACCCCTCATTTGATTTTCCCAATGGTTGTTATTCATCGATATGGTCTCTACAATTTCATATGCTTCGTTATATGTTTTGTGCAGCAAGGATCCACTTGCCAAAGCGTCAAACATTACTTTATTGGTCAGATTCAACCCATTGTAGAAGGGTTCCATCTAGATAGCATATGATTGACCATGATATGACCATTTCCTAACGAGTTCCTTGTATCTTTCCCACGCTTCACCAATAGATTCATCTTCGAATTGCCTAAATCCTACAGTTTCAAACCTCAAATCAACATTCCTCGTAGGAGGAAAGTACTTCATAAGGAAATTTTCTGTTTAAGTGGTCCATGAGGTTACCGATCCAGGGGTAATGTATCTATTCAGTGTTTTGCCCCATTTCTTAAGTAGAATGGGTACAGCGTTAAGTGTAGCTCATCAGATGAAACATCGGGAATCATAAACAAATCACTAATTCCTAGAAAAGAACGTAACAACTAGTGAGGGTCTTCAGATGAAAATTCATAGAACTACTCGATGGATTGGAGCATTTGAAACATAACAGGTTTAAGCTCGAATGACTTCACAGAGGTCTTACTACACTAGGATTTAACTCATTCATTCTCGAGTTAGCGTACTCTCGTAGGGCTCTGTCTCACTTGTCCTTATTGTGGACGTGAATAGCTAGAAAATTAATGCCTCCCTCATTGTCTACATTAAGCCCAGGCGGATCTAGAATTCTTGCTCGATTTGAGGATCATTGGGTGGAAGATTATCTTGACTAAGCTCTATCTTATGTAACGGCCCGAGTTTTCGTTCTGGTTCTCTAGGTAGCTGTTCGGATGTTTCGTTGGGTTGTTATTGCTTTTAGGTCTTGAGGGGCATTTTGGTAATTTCAGCTTAGAGGCTAGTTGGGCAATTCAGTGAGCTTCAGGGTCGTATTCATATTTAATTAAGTTATGGGTTGTTTTTGTGGTTTTAGGTCAACAAGGTTATTTTTGCAAGATTAGAAGGAATAGCATTTTGTTAATTAAAAAGAAAATGAAAGAAAAGAAAAGAAAAAGGGGAAGGGGTTTAGATCGATCAATTCATTCGATCGATCATTTCCAGAAAAGCCAAAAGCCAGAGGATTGTCGCATCTTCTCATTTTCATCTCCATCGCCACTGAGACCAGCCCCACCGAGTAGCCACGCCGCCTAGCCGTGCTGCCCACACCCAGCCGCTGAGACCAATCCCACGTACCAGCTCGCACGGCCGCACGCAGCGCTGATCGATGACGCTCATGCACCGATCCACCTTCGTCCGTAGCCCTACTCGCACACGCAATCCCTACCGCACGCAACTCCTAGCCGCAGCCTCACCGATCGCTGCCTTGCGATCCCACACACACACGCCTCGCCATCGCTGCCTAGCCCCACCACGAGCACATGTCTGCACAACCTCATTCGCCCAGCCGTGCCGCAGCCCATCGCCTCGCTCATGCCTTTTCCGCAAATGCCTTGTCGTTACGCACGCACAACCCTGTGCGGCCTCGAAAAGCAGCCTTATCGCACAACCCCGTGCGTGTCGCCTGCCCTTGCTACTGCTGCACATGCTCGCCGTGCTAGACCGTGTCAGCGTAGCCGTGCCCTTGTTCTTGCCGCAGCCTTGGCCTTATGGTGCCAAGCTTGCCATTCGGTTTGGGTAACCTCTATTCCTGAGACCTATTGCTTTTTGTTTACCTAGATAAATAGTTAACTGTATAGATATTAATTACCTGTTATTGCCGTTTAGGTTGTGTTTGTACGCGTTGGTATTTGCAGCTCAATGAGCATTTATTGTCTGTTCGTTATTTGTTTCAGGTAAGGATTTCTTGTCGTGGTTGTGTGGACCCTGCGTGAATATGCATTGATAGTATTGTATGCTGCCCGTTTTACTGTTTTACGAGCATGTCTTAGTGGATAGGTTGTTGTGTTATCCTGACTGTTTGAGAGCATGTTTTGACTTCTTGTGACATGTCTGTTAGTACCATGCTAGGGTTTCTCGTCTTTACTATTAAGCCTGTTGTGATCTATTATAAGCTGAACAAGTCAAACTCTTAGCATAGTTTCAGTTAGGTTATCATCATCTAGAGGCTGAGAGCGAACACGACGTATGTTATCCCCACTAGGTCGGGACCAGCAAGGACAGTTTCACGCCCCCGATAGTCGGCTGTGGAGTAGCTACCACTTCGACATAAGTCGAGTCTATAGCTTGCTAGAGCGCGGTCCTTTCCTTGGTGTAAGCTTACCTTGGGACAATCCTTAGCTTCAGACGTTTGTGTGAACAGGCTACCATAGTTGGGTGCCGAAGGCCTCCCACCGGCTGTGGATCAGTGGACACCATTCTGAATCTAGTTAGGCATGCGTACCTAGATCGATGTAGTTTATGCAGGCCTACATTTATTTGATTTGCAGTAGCATGCGGTGTGCGCGCATACTGTAACAGCCCAGTTTCCATTCCAGTCCTCCAGGTATGTTCTGTTTCTATTTCGATTATTCGGTTGGGCCGTTAGGGAAGTTTGAGCCTCTAGAGGTATTTTGGTAATTTTTTGCCTACAGGGGTAGTTTCGTAATTAACCAGGGTATCAAGGCTATTTTGTTAATTGCTGAGTTCAGGTTTTCCTTCGGTTTCAGGTTTCCAGGGCTAGTGTTGCTATTTGAGGAGTTTGGAGATCCTTTTGGCTAAAAGAGGAAAAAGAAAAAAAATAAATTGTGTAAGTTTCCTTCGCCAGGACTCGAAGCCGGAACCCCTTTGAGGACACGTGTCACACCCTCGCTGATTTCCCCTTTTTGCCGAGACCCTAAATACATAGCTGCTTCCTCATTTTCTTCACAATCGCACTCTCACTTTTTCTCTTCCTTTATTCTTCTCCTAATTGCCAAAAATCACCAACACCTAAACTCCTCGCCGAAGCTCCTCGCGCTGGGAGATCCATCGTCGCAACTCATTGTCGCCGTTTTCCACCGAGCTGCATAGATCCAGCCACACGCTTCAGTTAACGTAGCCCCGCGATCGCCAGCCACGTCGCAGCATCGCCTTGCCCAGATCGAGCTTTCCACCTCGCAACTCACCAGATCCCCTTCGTCCGTGAATGCACAACGTCGAGACCACGCCCGATCGCTTGTCCGAGCCGATCCTTTGTGCTGCATTCATTTCAGATTTCGCTCTAGCGAGCCCTTCACCTCAGCGAGATGTTCGTCCACGCTGACTTGCGGCTCCTCGTCTGCTTCGCTGAGCCTTGAACTTTGCCCAGTCGTCTGTCGCTTCACCGCAAACCTTACCGAAAGCTCACCTTCGCCTTCGCCTTTGCCGAGGCCTCACCATTGAGCTAGTTCTTCTCGATTTTAGGTAACTCATTCCCGAGCCTTGTTGTGTTTAGTCGATTCAGTTTCTTAGTTGTTTAGATAGCAGTATTTAATTCGTGCATGTTATTTGTTAATTTTTAGGTCTGTTGGTTCTGCAGCTCAAGGAGCATTATTATCTATTTGTGTTTTTTCTGCTTGCCTTCCAGGTAAGGATTTCTTACCGGGGTTGTGTGGGCCCTACAAAATATTCATTGATTGTGTTCTTGTTGTACGTTTACTGTTTACGAGCATGTTAGTGGATAGGATTGTATTATGTTCTTTTCTGCTAGCATGTATTGATCCTGTTTTCACATGTTAGTGCCATGCTAGGTTAGTTCTTTCGGCATGCTTTGATTCCAGTCTAAGCTCGTAGTACCATGCTAGGGTTATATGTTGGTTAGCATGTTTAATTGTTAGGAAACATGGTTGAATAATCTTAGTTAGAACTTGTTAGGATGTCATCATCCAGAGGCTGAGAGTGGACCAACGTATGTGTCCCCACCGGTCGGGCTGTGAGGACAGATTCCTTACCCTCGGCAGTCGGGTGTAGAGTAGCTACCACATCGGTATAAGCCTAGTCTGTAGCCTGCTAGAGCGGAACCCTGCCAATGGTGTAAGCCTGCCTTGTCCTGTTCTTAGCTTCAGGCGTCGGTGGTATTCAGGATGCTACAGTTGAATGCCGAGGGCCTCGCACTACTGTAGATCAATGACACCACTTCTGAGTCTTTAGGCATGCGTACCTGGACCGGCGTAGTTTGTCCCTAGGCCCTCACATTTACACAGTTTTCAGCAGCATGCGGTGTACGTGCACACGCGTTAGTCACCGGGAGGAGGGCTAATGTTCGTGAGTACACCATTTCCTTTTCGAGTTTAGAGCCAGACACCAGGTACTCTCCCAAATGTCCCAAGACCAGTTTAGAGAGCTGGTCAGGACCAGCTTTTGAGTTAGTCACTTGGCCGAGGGTATGAGACCTTTGAGGATATCTATTTGGGATCAGCTTTTGAGTTGATCATTTGGCCAAGGGTAAGAGACCTTCGAGGATATCTGTTAGGATAGGTTATTGAGCTGATCACTAGGCCGGAAGTAAAAGACTTCCGATGATTAAGGAGTTATATTGACAACTCATCCCAGGGATTTTTCTGTGTTGGTAACTGTTGCATGTATACTTGAATGCTACATGAAGTGTTGTTTCGTACTGTACCCCGGTTGGGGGATTCTTACTCAGTGCCTTTGTACTCACCCTTATTTTCTGTGGTTTTTCCACCAGGTAACTTCGGACAGCACTGGGACGGCTAGAGGAGGAGCTGTATGATCATGGGAGCTGCTTGCGTACTTTGTTATGTCTTTTTATTTGATTATTCAGCATGTAATTGGACACGGAGTCCATAGGAAGATTTTTCATATTATGGCTTAAACTATTTATGGTTTTTGAATAAATTACAGGTCAGGAACCTGCTTTGTTTTAATAAGATTTTGTTTGGATGTTTAATTTTGATGAGTTTTATTTGCATAAGTTGTCCATACTGGTTTAAATGTTTTTACACACATGCATGTTGAGTAAGAACCAGGTTTATGACCATTTTTAGAGTCGAGTTCTTACACATACATATTAGATGCTGAGAGGATGACTCCCTCGGGCTAATGTCGTCAGTATACCATCTCGTTCCTGTTTAGAGCCAGACACTTGGGGACTAGCCCAGGTGTCCAGGATCAGTTAGAGAGCTGGTCACCTAGCCGAGAGTTAGAGACTCTCAAGGTTTGGGAGTTATTTTGATAACTCAAGTTTCTGAAATTGGTTGGTAAGCTATATTGCATGTATGCTAGGATGCTAGATGATGTGTTGTTTACGTACTGTACCCCGCCTGGGGATTCTTACTGAATGCCTTTGTACTCACCCTTATTTCTGTGGTTTTCTATCAGGTAACTTGGGACAGCATCGGGACGACTAGAGGAGGAGTAGATGGATCATGGGAGTCTAACGGCATTTATTCTATTCTTTATATTTGAGTCTTTTGTTCAGCATGTAGTTGAGAACGGAGTTCCTGCTAGGAGGATTATGTTCTATTTGTTTTAAAAAATCTCTTGCCAGAGCTTAACTGTATTTGGATAATTTTATGTTAGACTGTTTATTCTTTTTGAAATGTTTAAGTTCCTTCCGATTTTTCCTTTGATTTGAATGGTTTTAAATTCATGCATGCTGAGTAAGAACTGCTTTTAAGACATTTTTAGAATCGGGTCCTTACAGTTGGTATCAAAGCTCAGAGTCATAGATTCTGTAGACTGACCTACTAAGTTAGGTCATTTATCACCATGATCATCAGTACTCCATTAGCCGTCAGGTATGTCAAAAGTTAATTTAAAGGGTTTGTTTTACAGTACTTACATCTACCTTACATGTCTTTTCTTGGTTGCTTGTGGTGTTGGTCCAAGCGTGGACTAACCAGGATGGTTTCACGTGTAGATCTTGAGTCGTGGTTGTTCGTCGAGTTACCCAGAGCGTAGTTACAGAGATAGCAGCTTTTGGGAAGGGTGTAGAGACACAAAAGACTACTTGCAAGCCTGTTGTCGATTTTGCAGCCACTTAAGTTAGTACCCTTGAGGTAGGAGTGCAGCCCATAGTTCACCCCTTGAGACTCGATCCGACGGTGAAGCTCTCCACTCATCTAGTCGAAGTGTACCCTCCTTTTCAATATGCTCCTAGAGTAGAGCTAGTAAATGCCTTTCAAGAGATGGTTAGAGTGATGTTCTCTGGGCATTGAGCAGAGATTTAGGGGGTAGATCTTGAGCATGTCCAATAGACGAGATGCCAAATACTAGATTGATGAGTATGGAGTTTCTTGTGCGACTTGTCTGTGTTGCGTCACTAGAGGTTATGACCTTGTTGGCCTATTTGTAGCAGGACCTAGAGTTTTGTCATTAGCAGCACTTCGTGATGAGGTTGGGGAATACTTGTTTAGCACCAAGCTTCGCTGTAGCCGTTCAGGCCCAGTTCGTATTGTTTGTGCAGATGTTCAAACTACTATTTCAGGAGTTCTGTATACTCTTCCAGACGTTGCACTTGTCGTGCCAGTTGTTACACTTGTTGGGTTAGCACAAGTGATCTAGTTTGGTGGTAGTCAGATGGCTATAAGAGAGAGCTAAAGGGCGTTAGGTGTCAATCATGGAATGGGTAGAGCTTTCAAGTTTACGTGCTTCCGTTGTGGCCAAGTGCGCCATTTTGCTAGGAGTGCGATCAGATACCGTTGTGACTTCTTAGATTCTAGTAGAGTTCAGCACTGCAGATGCTAGGCCAGCCTAAAAGCGGAGTCAAATGTTGATGCTTCTAGTGTAAGGCACACCTGGTGGTCATGACATTTAGAGGTTTATATGTTAACGTTGATATGCTTTTGTAGATTCGGGTTTTACCCGCTATTGTTGTGTTTTGTTGTGAAGTGAGCACGTTTAGAGATGGAACCTTGGGTGTTTAGTTGTTGGTTGTGACTTTGTTGGGAGTTAGTTGGTTGCTCGCTTGCGAGAAGGTTAGAAATGGTCAGATCCTAGTATCTGGAGAGCTGTTAACAGCTACCCTCATAGTTCTACCTATGAGCGGGTTTGATGTTATCCTTGGTATGGAGTGGTTAGCTGATAACCACACGTTGACCGATTGCCACAAAAAAGAAGTCGTGTTCAGGCTGCCCAAGAAGCAGATCTTCAAGTTCCATGGTGTCTAGAGTGGAGTTTGCCCGCCGTTGATTTTTGCATCGAAATCTCGTCGTTTGTTAGCTCGAAGAGCTTGGGGTTATTTGGCAAAGATGTTTGGGGAAGTTCACCCTTCGTTGACTGTTGATCATGTACTAGTGGTTCAGGAGTTTACAGACATTTTTCTTAAAGGGTTACCGAGTTTACTTCCACCGAGAGAAGTAGACTTCACAATTAAACTCGAGCCAGAGACTCTCCCTATCTCGAAGGCTCCATACCGTATGGTGCTAGCTGAGTTGAAAGAGCTGAAGGTTTAGTTGCAGAAGATGTTAGACAGACGGTTCTTCCGTCCTAGTGTGTGCCCGTGGGGAGTACCAGTGTTATTCGTTAAGAAGAAGAACGGTTCGATGCTGTATGGCCCAGGTTTTTGTCCTGATTCTCCAGGTATGTTTTTCAGCTGATTCGGTTGTTTCGTTGGGGCATTATTACCTTTTGGGTCTTAAGGGGCATTTTGGTTATTTTACCCCTAGGCCAGTTTAGTAATTTATTGCGCTTCAGGGTTGTTCTTGTATCTTTCTGAGATCGAGGCTATTTTTGTGAATTGCAGGGCATCAGGGTTAGTTTCGTAATTTTAAAAGGGGAAGCTTGTTTTGGTTAAAAAGAATGTTTTAAAAAAAGATAATTATGGAAAATGACTTAAGAGGAGCAGAGACATCAAATTGCTTATTCTCCTTCTTGTCCCAATCGATTTCTCCATTCTCTCCATCATCTCGTTCCCTTCTTCTTCCTTGTCAAGCAGCCCCATAACCACCATCCTCTCGTCGAGCAACGTCTAGGCAAGCCGTAGTGCAGCCACGCTCCGATCGCAGCCGCACGCATCGCCCACGCCCTGGTCGCCATCGTCGAGCCTCGTCCCTGCCGTGTCGCTCAGCCCGCAGCTCGTCTATGCCCCTGCTCGTTGATCGTTACTGCACGCGTCGCAGCCACATGCCCAGCCTCGCTCTTCTTCCTCGCACGCTCGTGATTTAGTGTGCAGTCGAGCCCTCACGTGCCTGATCGCAGCCTCGGGATCGCCCAACCAGTGCTGCATCGCTCTCGCCTCGCCCACGCCCAAACGCACGCACCCTCCTCTTCACCTTTTCGATCAGACCGTGTCGCAGCCCACCGCGAGCATAGCCCGCTCGCCTAACTACTCCGCAGCTCCACGAGCCTCGTCCTCACCCGTGCCGTCGCCTACCTTGGCTGCTGCCCGCACATGTCTGCAGAGCTAGCCCTGGGACAGCGCAGCTTTGCCTTGTCCTTGCCGCAGTCGAGACCTGGTGCTACCGAGCCTCCTGTTTGATTTGGGTAACTCCTGTTCCCGAGCCCTGTTGTGTTAGATAGCCTAGATATTAGTTGTTTGTTTATTTATTGATTATTATTACTGTTGGCATAGGTTAGATATTCGTACGTGGTTGGTTTTCTATAGCTCAAGGAGCATATATTGTTTATTCAATTCTATTTTCAGGTAAGGATCTCTTGTCGTGGTTGTGTGGACCCTGCGTGTGTCATTGATTGTATCCTGGCTATTTGTTATTGCTTTATGAACATGTGCTAGTGGATAGGACCTTGCCTGCTTGTTACTATTTTATGAACTGCTGTTAGTGGATAGGTTGCTTACTGTTTTACTGTTGTACGAGCATGTGCTAGTGGATAGGTTTTTCGTGACTTGACTGATAGGACCTGGCATGTAGATCGTTGTACCATGTATTGTACTATTTTGATTGCATTGGCTGTTATGTTATACGTTGACTTTTGGTATTCGATAGACCTAGTGTGCAATACTATTGTTGGTACTATATTAGATCTAGTGTTCTTTACTCTTAGCTAGTTCTTGTCAGGTTGTCATCATCTAGAGGCTGAGAGTGGACCAACGTACGTGTCCCCACCGGTTGGGTTTTGTGAGGACAGATTCCTCACCCCGACAATCGGGCGTGGAGTAGCTACCACTCCAGTAGAAGCTTAGTCTGGGGCCTGCTAAAGCGAGGTCCTTTCCTTGGTGAAAGCCTACTTTGAGACGCCATTGCTTCAAGCGTTGGTGTGAACAGGGTGCCACAGTAGGGTGCCGAGGGCCTCCTACCTGCTGTGGATCAGTGGACACCTTTTCGAGTCTTAGGCATGCATACATGGACTGACATAATTTGTGTTGGCCTACATTTATCCAGTTTACACCAGCATGTGGTGTGCGCATATCCGCATTAGATGCTTGGAGGAGAGCTCCCTCGGGCTAGTGTGTCAGTACACCCTTCCGTTCAGTTAGAGCCAGACACTTGGGTACTCTCCCAAGTGTCCAGGATCAGCATAGTGAGCTGATCATTTTAGCCGAGAGTTAGAGTCTCTCGAGGTTCTAGAGTTATGTTGATAACCCTTCCTGAGATTCGAGTTGGATCCCTTAGCCGAGAGTTAGAGACTCTCGAGGTGCGAGAATATTCTTGTTGGACTCCTTGCGAGATTGCCTGCTTGGTTGTTTGACTTGCTTGTATGCTAGGATGCTAGATGATGTGACTTACGTACTGTACCCTGGATGTGGATTCTTACTAAGTGCCTTTATACTCACCCTTATTTCTACGGTTTTCCACTAGGTAACTTGGGATAGCGTTGGGATGGCTAGAGGAGGACCTGATGGATCATGAGAGTCTATTGTATTGTCTTCCCTTACTTATTCTATTAATTTAGCACGTTAGCTAGTTTTAAAATTGTTTTAAAACTGTTTTAATAATCTCTGGCATGAAGCTCGAACTATGTTTAAAGTTGTTTTACTAGAGCTTGTTCTTGTTTAAATAAATGAAGTCTTTATGTTTATCAATCGTTTTCTATTTATAACTGAATTTAAATTCATGCATGCTGAGTAAGAACCAGATTTAGGACTGTTTTAGAGTCAGGTTTTTACAGTTGGTATCAGAGCTCAAAGTCATAGATTCTGTAAACTGACCTACTGAGTTAGGTCGTTGTCCCCATGATCATCAGCACTCCAACAACCGTCAGGTATGTCAAAAGTTAATTGTTTAAAGGTTTTGTTTACAGTACTTGCATCTAGCATACATGTCTTAACTTGTTGTTGGTAGTGTTGATCCGAGCAGGGACTAACTCAGTGTGGTTTGGGTGTAGATCGTGAGAGATGATGATTACACATAGTGGAGCTGGGACGTTAGCTACCGCCAATAGAGGTGGTGGTACAACACCACATATTGAGAAGACCACGTCCAGAGCTGTTCCTACCGTCAGGCCTCCTTTGGCCCCAACAGTTGCCTTGCCAAGAGGAGCAGAGACTATTTCGCCACAGAGAGCCACTGCTAGAGCAGGTTTTTTCGTGGGCATGCGTGAGATGGATACGAACATGTTTACTGAGCAAAGAGCCAAGACTCAGGCACTTTTGGCGCAGATGGCCCAATTTGATCAATTGTTTCAGTAGGCACCTCCTGGTGGTGCGGTAGCTCCCCTAGTGGGGCTGAGAGTACCTCTAGCTCTGCCAGCCCAGCAAGAGCGTATTGTTGAGCCAGATGTTCTGGAGGGTGCCGCCAAGGGTGGCAAGTAGCTCAAGGACTGGTAGTGGCAGTCCACTGAAGAGGCAAGATCAGTAGGGTCCCCACCATCCACCTGGGAGTTCTTCAAGATCGAGTTTAGAACTCAGTACATTAGGGAAGAAGCTCAACAGGAGATGGTAGAGGCTTTTGTAAATCTAAAACAGTGTGATGACACCATTGTCGGTTATGAGAAGAAATTTTCAGAGCATAGTTACTTTGCCCCAGAATTGATTGCTACAGAGGAACTGAAGATAAAGAAATTCATTCGATGGCTTAGGATGAAGGTTGCTCAGGATGGTCGAGCACTCACTCTAGAGACCTATGCCATGACCGTGACTTTGGCCAAGATTTACAATAGAAAGTATCCAGTAGTGAAAACCTCGATAGTAGCAGTTAAGAGTGTGGAAACTAGTTCAGGGCAGAAAGGAAGTTTAAGCCTTCTTGGACCTCCTGGCATGGAGGTCAGCATCAGCGTCATCAGGGCCAGTACCAGGGCAGAGATCAGAGACGACAACACGGTCGTCAGCAGGGTGCAATGAGGCAGCCACCTTAGTGCAAGACTTGTGGTAGAGCTCATTATGGTCTGTGTGGAGTATATCCCAGAGCATGTTATAAATGTGGTAAGGAGGGGCACATTGCTAGGGTGTGCCCACAGATTGGAACAGATACTAGACCGGCTCAGCAGTAGGACCACGTGTTTGCCACGACTCGGTAGGAGGCCGAGAGGACCGATGTAGCTATCAAAGGTACCTTACTTATGTTTGTAAGAACCCGACTCTAAAATGGTCATAAAACTGGTTCTTACTCAACATGCATGGTTCAAAATAAAAACTGAAAACAACTGTAAGTTAAACAAATGCCATTTCATTCATTCAAGACTATTCATAATTAAAACATGGTTAAGCCTCTGGCCAGAGTAATTCAAAACAACTTAAAAACATGAAAACATTTATAATTGAAACTATCCTGCATGCTGATTAAAGACAACCAATAAAGTTTTTATAGCGGACACCCATGATCAACGCAGCCCCTCCTCTAGCCGTCCCGATGCTGTCCCAAGTTACCTAGTGGAAAAAAACCACAGAAAATAAGGGTGAGTACAAAGGCACTCAGCAAGAATCCCCAACCGGGGTAGAGTACGAAACAACGCATCATCTAGCATCCAAGCATACAAGCAAACGGTTACCAACACAGAACCCTGGAACGAGATGTCCAAACAACTCCTGGGTCATCGAAAGTCTCTAACTCCCAGACAAACCTGAACAGATATCCTCGAGGGTCTCATACCCTCGGCCAAGTGACCATCTCAAAAGCTGATCCTGAAATAGATATCTTTGAAGGTCTCTTACCTTCGGCCTATGTGACCGCTCAACAGCTGGTCCTGACCAGCTCTCCAAACTAGCCTGGGACAGCCGGGAGAGTACCCAGTGTCTGGCTCTAGACTTGGAAAGGAAATGGTATACTCACGAACATTAGCCTGAGGGAGCTCTCCGCCCAGCGCCTAACGCGTGTGCGCGCACACCGCATGCTGCTGTAAACTGCGTAAATGTGGAGGCCTAAGGACATACTATGTCAGTCCAGGTACGCATGCCTAAAGACTCAGAAGTAGTGTCACTAATCTACAGTAGCGCGATACCTTCGAGCTCGACTGTAGCAGCCTGAATACCACCAATGCCTAAAGCTAAGAACTAGCCAAGGCAGGCTTACACTGTTGGTAGGGTTCCGCTTTAGCAGGCTATAGACTAGACTTATACTGGTGTGGTAGCTACTCCACATTCGGCTGCCAGGGCTAAAGAATCTATCCTCACAGCCCCACCGGTGGGGACACATACGTTGGTCCACTGTCAGCCTCTAGATGATGACAACCTAACAAGTTCTATCTAAGAATCCCAACAACCTAGCAAGTCATAAATATAAACACAAATTACATACTACTCAAACAACTACAACAACTAAAAACCAACACACACACTCGGAAAGGAGTTACCCAAATTCGAGAAGAGCTGACTTAGTAGCAAGGCCTCAGTGAAGGCGAAGGTAAACTCCCGATGAGTTTTACAGTGAAGCAGCAATAGCTGGGAGAAGTGTAAGCCTTGGCGAGGCTGACGAGGAACTGCGAGTCAAAGAAGACGTAGGGCTCGCAGAGGTGAAGGGCTTGCTGGGGCGAAACTCAGAAAACGAATGCTGCACAGGCGGTCAAGAGAACGGACAAGGGCTCGGCACTGAGCATTCGCGGACTCAACTATAAATCGAATGGAGTGATAGATCTTGAAATTAGGCGACGGGAAAACCATCCAGAGAGAGGGAAGAGCTCGGCGAAACGTACCTGAAGCAAACAAGCTGGCTGGCGATCGTAGACGAAGGGAATCTGAGCGAGGCGAAGCTGCGACGCGATTAGTTCTGTGCGGCTGTGGCTAGGCGAGGGCGAGCTAATTGATGAAGGAGAAAGGAAGAGGTTGCCTAGGCTGGCGAACTTGACTGCTGGTGCTCTGGCGAAGGCGACAGGTTTCAGTAAAAGGGAGAGGGAAAAGTGTTTTCGACGATTTGGGAGAAAAAGAAAGAAAATGAGAAAAATATGAAATTAGAGAAATGGATGGGTATTTATAGTGTCGGTAAAAGAGAAGGGCTCCACGGAATTGCTACACGTGTCCTCAGGCTGTTCTGGCTTCGAGACCTGGCGAATTCACATTTTTCTTTCTTTTTCTTATTTAATCAAACAAAGGCTCGAAACTTCTCAAAAGCAATGCTAGCCCTGGGGACCTAAAATCGAAATAAAAACCCAAACTCAGCAATTAACAAAACCGTCTTGAAACCCTGATTAATTACAAGACTACCCCTGAAGGCAAAATTACCAAAATGCCCCTAACGACTCAAACTGCCCTAATGGCCCAACCAAACAACCGAAACATCAACCAAACATACCTGGGGAACCAGAATGGAAAATTAGGCCGTTACAATTTTGGTTCATTATGCATTTGTATTGTTTGATTCGGGCTCGACCCATTCGTTTATCTCTGCATCGTTTGTTAGTCAAGTTTGTTTGGAACTAGAACCTTTTGGGTTCGAGTTATCTGTTGTAACTCCTTCGGGAGTTAGTATGCTTGTTAGCAGCTACCCTCATAGTTCTGCCTATGAGTCGATTTGATGTGAGCTTGGAGTGGTTAGCGGAAAACCACACATTGATTGATTGCCGTCAGAAAGAAATCATGTTCAGGCTGCCCAAGAAATAGAGTTTCAAGTTTCATGGTGTCTAGAGCGGAGTGTGTCCGACGTTGATTTCTGCTTTGAAAGCTCATCGTTTGTTAGCTCGAAGAGCTTGGGGTTATTTGGCAAAGATGTCTGGGGATGGTGGCCCTTCGTTGACTGTTGATCAAGTACCAGTGGTTTAGGAGTTTGTAGATGTTTTCCTGATGAGTTATCGGGTTTGCCTCCACCGAGAAGAATAGACTTCATAATTGAGCTCCAGCCAGGGACCCTCCCTATCTCGAAGGCTCCATACCGCATGGCTCTAGTTGAGTTGAAAGAGCTAAAGTTACAGTGGGTTGTAGGAGATGTTAGACAGAGGGTTCATCTGCACTAGTGTGTCCTCGTGTGAAGCACCTGTGTTGTTCGTTAAGAAGAAGGATGGTTCGATACGCCTTTACATAGACTATAGGGAGCTAAACAAAGTTACAGTGAAGAACAAGTACCCGTTGCCTCGCATAGATGATTTATTTGACCAGCTTCAGGGAGCTTTTGTGTTCTCCAAGATAGATTTGAGGTCTGGTTATCATCAATTGAGGATCAAAGATGCAGAAATTCCCAAGACAGCTTTCAAGTCGAGGTATGGTCATTACGAGTGTGTGGTCATGTCCTTCGGGCTGACCAATGCTCTAACAACATTTATGGACATGATGGATAGGGTCTTCAAAGCATTCTTGGACAGCTTCGTCATCGTGTTCATAGATGACATTTTGATTTATTCTAAGACTAAGAAAGATCATACTTCGCATCTTAGACAAGTTTTGACAGTGTTGAGACAGAATCAGTTGTATGTCAAATTCTCCAAGTGTGACTTCTGGTTAGAGAAAGTGGCCTTCCTTGGTCACGTGGTTTCCAGAGATGGTATAGCAGTGGTCCCGCTAAGATTGATGCAGTGAGTTCATGGGCTAGGCCGACTACTATCGTAGAGATTCGTAGCTTTCTAGGTTTTGCAGGCTATTACCGACGATTCGTCAAGGACTTTTCCACTAAAGTAGCACCCCTTACTCAGCTGACGAGGAAAGGTGTTGAGTTTGTTTGGGATGCCCGTTGCGAAGAGTGTTTTGCTTTATTGAAGCACAGTTTGATGTCTACACTAGTGTTGTCAGTTCCGAAGGGAACAGGTGGTTTTGTGGTATACAGTGATGCTTCCAAGTTTGGTTTGGGTTGCGTTCTGATGCAACATGGTAAGGTGATTGCGTATACTTTTCGTCAGTTGAAGCCCTATGAGCAGAAATATCCGACACATGATATGGAGTTAGCTGCAGTTGTCTTTGCGCTAAAAATTTAGAGTCATTACCTGTATGGTGAAAAGATTCAGATGTTCACAAACCATCAGAATCTCAAGTACTTCTTCACTCAGAAGGAGTTAAACATAAGGCAGAGGAGGTGGCTTGAGTTGGTAAAGGATTATGACTGTGAGATCCTGTACCATCTGAGTAAGGCCAATGTTGTGGCTGATGCCTTAAGTAGAAAAATGTCACACTTTGCAGCTTTGTGGAGTTCCCAGCTTCCATTGCGAAAAGAGTTCGAGCAAGTTGGTATAGCAGTTTTGTTGGGAGAGGTTACTGTCAGGGTAGCCTAGTTGACCGTGCAGCCTTTGATCAGACAGAGGATCATTAATGGCCAGCTGAGTGATTTCGAGCTGAGCAGATTGATTGCTAGAGTCAAAGCAGACGGAGACTTTGATTTCATGGTAGCACCAGATGGTGGTTTGAGATTTTGAGGATGCTTTTGTGTGTCAGAAGATACCGGACTGCGAGCTGAGTTGCTTATCGAGGATCATAGTTCCATATTTATTTGGCACCCAAGAGGTACCAAGATGTACCATGATCTTAAGCAAACCTTCTTATAGAGCAACAGGAAGAGAGAAATTGCAGAGTTTGTTAGCAGATGTCTCACTTGTCAGCAAGTGAAAGCTCATAGACAGAAACAGCAGGTTTGTTACAGCCACTAAGTGTGCCTCAGTGGAAGTGGGAGGAGATCTCCATGGACTATATTTTAGGGTTTCGAGGACATCGAGAGGGTTTACTCAAATCTGAGTTGTTGTTGACCGGTTGACCAAGAGTGCACACTTCATCCTTGATAGGATCACCTATACCGTAGAGTAGTGGGCATAGCTATTTTTGGAGTAGATCGTTTGGTACCATAGGGTGCCAGTGAAGATTGTGTTTGATCGGGATTCTCATTTTACTTCTCGTTTCTGGAGAGTACTCCAAAAAGGCTTGGACACCGAGTGTAGTTTCAGCATCGCGTTCCACCCTCGGACAGATGGTCAGACTGAGAGGATGAACCAGATTTTGGAGGATATGTTGCGAGCCTGTGTGTTAGACTTTTTGGGCAGTTTGGACCAGTATCTGTACTTGATGGAGTTTACTTACAACAACAGTTATCAGTCGACCATTCAGATGGCTCCGTTCGAAGCTTTATACGGTAAACGTTGTAGAACTTTAGTGTTTTGGGAAGAGGTTAGAGACAGACAGGTTTTGGGTCCCGAGTTGTTACAGATGACTAATGACGTAGTCTAGAACATCATGTCTCGTATGTTTATAGCACAAAGTAGACAGAAAAGCTATGCTGATGTTAGGCGTAGAGACTTAGAGTTTAAGGTGGGTCAGCATGTGTTTCTGAAGGTGGCACCGATGCGTGGTGTTTTGAGGTTTGGTAAGCGTGGAAAGTTGAGTCCCAAGTTCGTTGGCCCCTTCGAGATCCTTGAGCGGATTAGTCCAGTTGCTTACCATTTGGCTTTGCCCCCATCTTTGGCAGCGGTGCATATTGTTTTCCTCATTTCGATGTTACGTTAGTATGTGGTAGACCCTTCTCATATAGTTGACTTTGAGCCGTTAGAGCTGAATAAGGACTTGAGCTTCGAGGAGAAGACTGTGCAGATTTTAGGCCTGGGAGTACAAGACCTTGCGTAACCAGGAGATCAATTTGGTTAAGGTACAGTGGAAATGTCAAAAAGCAGAGGAAGCAACTTGGGAGTTAGAGGATGAGATGAGGACTCATTATCCAGAGTTGTTTCAGCCTTAGGGACTTTCGGGGATGAAAGTCCTTAAAGGAAGGAGTATTATAACGGCTTAGATTTTCGTCCCGGTTCTCCAGATAGTTTTTCAGCTGATTCGGTTGTTTCGTTGGGCTGTTATTTCCTTTTGGGTCTTGAGGGGCATTTTGGACATTTTACCCTTAGGACCGATTTAGTAATTTATTGAGCTTCAGGGTTGTTCTTGCATCTTTCTACGATTAGGGCTATTTTTGTGAATTGCCGGGCATTAGGGTTAGTTTCAAAATTTTAAAAGGGGAAGCTTGTTTTGGTTAAAAAGAATGTTTTAAAAAAAAGTTAATTATGGAAAAGGGCTTTGGGTTAATCGTTCGATAAAAAAAAGAGGAGTAGAGACATCAAATCGCTTCTTCTCCTTCTTCTCCCAATCGATCTCTCCATCCTCTCCATCATCTCGTTCCCTTCTTCTTCCTTGTCGAGTAGCCCCATCACCACCATCCCCTCTCTGAGTAACGTCCATGCCAACCGTAGCGTAACCACTCACCGATCGCAGCCGCACGCATCACCCACACCCTAGTCCCCATCGTCGAGCCTCGTCCCTACCGTACCGCTCAACCAGCAGCTCGTATATGCCCCTGCCTGTTGATCGCTGCCGCAAGTGTCACACCCACACGCCTAGCCCCCGCTCTGAATGATTGCGCACCTGCGATTCTGTGTGTAGTCGAGCCCTCGTGTGCGTGATCGCAGCCCTGAGATCGCCCAGTCCGTGCCACATCACTGTCGCCTCGTCCATACCCAGACGTACCCAGCCTTGCCCTCACCTTCACGATCACACCATGCCGCCACCCACCGCGAGCACAGCCCGCTCGCCCAGTCGCCTCGTGAGCATCGCCCTCGCATGTGCCATTGCCTACCTTTGCTATTGCCCGTACACGTTAGCCGAGCCAACCCAGGACAGCACAGCTTTACCTTGTCATTGCCGCAGCCGAGACCTGGTGCTGTCGAGCCTCCTGTTCGATTTGGGTAACTCCTGTTCCCGAGCCCTATTATGTTGGATAGCCTAGATATTATTTGTCTATTTATTTATTGATTAGTATTACTATTGGCATAGGTTGGATATTCGTACATGGTTGGTTTTTTGTAGCTCAAGGAGCATATATTGTTTATTCTATTCTATTTTCAGGTAAGGTTCTCTTGTCGTGGTTGTGTGGACACTGCGTGTGTTATTGATTGTATCCCTGGCTGTTTGTTATTGCTTTATGAACATGTGCTAGTGGATAGGACCTTGCCTACTTGTTACTGTTTTATGAACTGCTGTTATTGGATAGGTTGCTTGCTATTTTACTGTTGTACGAGCATGTGCTAGTAGATAGGTTTACCGTGACTTGACAGATAGGACCTGTCATGTAAATTGTTGTACCATGTATTGTACTATCTTGATTGCAGTGGCTGTTATGTTATACGTTGACTGTTGGTATTCTGATAGACCTAGTGTGCAATACTGTTGTTGGTACTCTGTTAGATGTAGGGTTCTTTACTCTTAGCTAGTTCTTGTCAGGTTGTCATCATCCAGAGGCTGAGAGTGGACTAACGTACGTGTCCTCACCAGTCGGGTTTTGTGAGGATAGATTTCTCACCCCCGGTAGCCGGGCGTGGAATAGCTACCACTTCGGTAGAAGCCTAGTCTATGGCCTGCTAGAGCAGGGTCCTTTCCTTGGTGAAAGCCTACCTTGGGACAACCTTTGCTTCAGCCATTGGTGTGAACAGGCTACCACAGTTGGGTGCCAAGAGCCTCCCACCTGCTGTAGATCAGTGGACACTTTTCTAAGTTTTAGGCATGCGTACCTAGACCGGCATAGTTTGTGTAGGCCTACATTTATCTAGTTTGCAGCAGCATGTGGTGTGCGCGTATCCGCATTAGATGCTGGGAGGAGAGCTCCCTCGGGCTAATGTGTCAGTACACCCTCCCGTTCAGTTAGAGTCAGACACTTGGGTACTCTCCCAAGTGTCTAAGATTAGCATAGTGAGCTGATCATTTTAGTCGAGAGTCAGAGTTTCTCGAGGTTCTAGAGTTATGTTGATAACCCTTCTTTAGATTCGAGTTGGATCCCTTTGTCGAGAGTTAGAGACTCTCGAGGTGCGAGAATATTCTTGTTGGACTTATTGCTAGATTGCCTGCTTGGTTGTTTTATTTGCTTGTATGCTAGGATGCTAGATGATGTGACTTACATACTGTACCCTGGCTGAAAATTCTTACTGGGTGCCTTTGTACTCACCCTTATTTCTGTGATTTTCCACCAGGTAACTTGGGACAGCGCCGAGACTGCTAGAGTAGGACATGATGGATCATGGGAGTCCATTGCATTGGCTTCCCTTACTTATTCTATTGATTCAGCATGTTAGCTAGTTTTAAACTTTTTTTAGAACTGTTTTAATAATCTTTGGCCAGAGGCTCGAACTATGTTTAAAGTTTGTTTTACTGGAGCTTGTTCTTATTTAAATAAATGAAGTCTTTATGTTTATCAGTGGTTTTCTGTTTATAACTGAATTTAAATTCATGCATGCTGAGTAAGAATCGAGTTTATGACTGTTTTAGAGTCGGGTTCTTATAGATGCTCCTTTGCATAGACTATAAAGAGCTGAATAAAGTTACAGTGAAGAATAAGTATCTGTTGCCTCGCATTGACAATTTGTTTGATCAGCTTCAGAGAGTTTCTGCGTTCTCCAAGATAAATTTGAGGTCTAGTTATCATCAGTTGAGGATCAGGGATGCAAACATCCTCAAATCAGTGTTCAGTTCGAGGTATGGTCATTACGAGTTTGTGGTCATGTCTTTCAGGCTGACCAATGCTCCAACAGCATTTATGGACATGATGGATAGGGTGTTCAAGGTATTCTTGGACAGCTTCTTTATCGTGTTTATAGATGACATTTTGATTTATTCTAAGACTAAGAAGGACCATGCCCTGCATCTGAGGCAAGTTTTAGCAGCTCTGAGAGAGAATAAGTTGTATGCCAAGTTCTCCAAGTGTGACTTCTGGTTAGAGCAAGTAGCCTTCCTAGGTCACGTTGTTTCGAGAGATGATATTGTAGTGGACCTTGCTAAGATTGATGCAATGAGTTCATGGGCCAAGTCGACTACTGTCGTAGAGATTCATAGCTTTCTGGGTTTGGTTGCCTATTACCGACGTTTCATCAAGGACTTTTCCCACTTAAGCAGCACCCCTTACTCAGTTGCCGAGGAAGGGGTTGAGTTTGTTGGGGATGCCAGTTGTGATAAGAGTTTTGCTACATTGAAGCACAGTTTGACTTCAGCCCTAGTTTTGGTAGTTTCGGAGGGAACAAGTGGTTTTGTAGTGTACAGCAATGCTTCCAAGTTCGGCCTAGATTGCGTGTTGATGTAGCATGGCAAGGTGATTGCGTTTGCTTCTCGTCAGTTAAAGCCCTATGAGCATAACTACTCGACTCGTGATATGGAGTTGGTAGTAGTTGTCTTCGCACTGAAAATTTAGAGGCACTATCTGTTTGGAGAGAAGATTTAGATGTTCACGGATCATCAGCGTCTCAAGTACTTCTTCACTCAGAAGGAGTTAAATATGAGACAAAGGAATTGGCTTTAGTTAGTTAAGGATTATGATTGTGAGAATTTGTACCATGCGGGTAAGGCCAATTTGTGGCTGATGCCTTGAGTAAAAAGATGTCACAGTCCGTAGCTTTGTTGAGTTCCCAGCTTCCATTGCGGAAAGAGTTCGAGCGAGCTGGTATAGCAGTTTTTATGGGGAGAGGTTACCGCCAGGGTATCCCAGTTGACCGTGCAGCCTTCGAACAGGTAGAGGATCATTGATGGCTAGTTGAGTGATCCCGAGTTTAGCAGATTGATTGCTAGAGACCAGGCAGATGGAGACTTTGACTTTGTGGTAGCACCAGATGGTGGTTTGAGATTCAGAGGACGCCTTTGTGTGCCAGCTGAAGTCGGGCTGCTAGCCGAGTTGCTAACCGAGTCTCACAGTTCCCCCATTTACTTGGCACATAGGGGTAACAACATGTATCAGGATCTTAAGCGAACCTTCTGGTGGAGCAACATGAAGAGAGAAATTAAAGAGTTTGTTAGCAGGTGCCTCAATTGTCAGTAAGTGAAGGCTCCTAGACAGAAACCAGCAGGCTTATTGTAGCCACTGTGTGTGCCTCAGTGGAAATAGGAGGAGATCTCCATGGATTATATTTCTGGGTTTCCTAGGACACCGAGAGGGTTTACTCAGATCTGGGTTGTTATTGATCGATTGACCAAGAGTGCGCACTTTATTCCCTGTTGGATCACCTATATTGCAGAGCAGTGGGCGCAATTATTTTTGGAGTAGATCATTCAGTACCATGGGGTGCCAGCGAAGATAGTGTCTGATTGGGATTCTCGTTTTACTTCTCATTTCTAGAGGACACTCCAGAAAGGTTTGGGCATAGAGTGCAGTTTCAGTACCGCGTTTCATCCTCAGATAGATGGTCAGACAAAGAGGTGAACCAGATTTTAGAGGATATGTTGCGAGCCTGTATGTTGGATTTTTGGCCAGTTGGGATCAGTACCTGTATTTTATGGAGATTGATTACAACAACAGTTATCAGTCGACTATTCAGATGGCTCCGTTTTAGGACTTATATGGCAAGTGTTGTAGGTTTCCAGTGGTTTGGGAAGAGGTTGACGACAGACAGGTTTTGGGTCCCGAGTTGTTACAACTGACTAATGATGCAATTCAGAAGATTAGGTCTCGTGTGTTGACAGCGCAGAGTAGATAGAAAAGCTATGCCGATGTTCGGCATCGAGGCTTAAAGTTTGAGATTGGCTAACATGTGTTTCGGAAAGTAACACCGATTCGTGGTGTTTTGAGGTTTGGTAAGCGTGGGAAGTTAAGTCCCAAGTTTGTAGGCCCCTTCGAGATCCTTGAGCGGATTGGTTCGGTTGCTTACCATTTGGCTTTGCCTCCATCCTTAGCAATGGTACACAATGTGTTCCACATTTTGATATTACGTCACTATGTGGCAGACCCTTCGCATATTGTTGATTTTGAGACGTTAGAGCTGAATAAAGACTTGAGCTTCGAGAAGAAGCCTGTGCAAATTTTAGCTCCGAAGAGCAAGACCTTGCGTAACTAAGAGATCAGTCTAGTGAAAGTTCAGTGGAAGTGCCAGAAAGTTGAGGAAGCAACTTGGGAGCTTGAGGATGAGATGAGGACTCATTACCCAGAGTTGTTTTTGTTTTAGAGACTTTCGAGGATGAAAGTCATAAAATGAGGGAGTATTTAACGGCCTGGGTTTTTGTTCCAGTTCTTCAGGTATATTTTTCAGTTGTTCGGTTGTTTTTTTGGGCCGTTATTGCTTTTAGGTCTTAAGGGGCATTTTGTTGTTTAGGTTGTGTTTGTACGTGTTGGTATCTACAGCTCAATGAGCATTTATTGTCTGTTCGTTATTTGTTTCAAGTAAAGATTTCTTGTCGTAGTTGTGTGGACCCTGCGTGAATATGCATTGATAGTAATGTTTGCTGCCTGTTTTACTTTTTTACGAGCATGTCTTAGTGGATAGGTTGTTGTGTTATCCTGACTGTTTGAGAGCATGTTTTGACTTCCTGTGACATGTCTGTTAGTACCATGCTAGGGTTTCTCGTCTTTACTATTAAGCATGTTGTGATCTATTATGAGCTGCACAAGTCAAACTCTTAGCATAGTTTTGGTTAGGTTATCATCATCTAGAGGCTGTGAGAGGACACGACGTATGTTATCCCCACTAGGTCGAGACTAGTGAGGACAGTTTTTTGCCCCCGATAGTCAGCTGTGAAGTAGCTACCTCTCCAACATAAGTCGAGTCTATAGCCTGCTAGAGCCGGGTTATTTCCTTGGTGTAAGCCTACCTCAGGACGATTCTTAGCTTTAAGCGTTAGTGTGAACAGGCTGCCATAGTTGCGTGCCGAGGGCCTCCCACCCGCTGTGGATCAGTGGACACCATTTCTAGTCTAGTTAGGCATGCGTACCTGGATCAGTGTAGTTTATGCAGGCCTACATTTATCTGATTTGTAGTAGAATGCGGTGTGCGTGCATACGTATTAGATATTGAGAGGACGCCTCCCTCGAGCTAATGTCGTTAGTACACCATCTCGTTCCTGTTTAGAGCCAAACACTTGGGGACTCATCCAGGTGTCTAGGATCAGTTAGAGAGCTGGTCACCTAGCCGAGAGTTAGAGACTCTCGAGGTTTGGAAGTTATTTTGGTAACTCAAGTTTCTGTAACTGGTACAAGCTGTATTGCATGTATGCTAGGATGCTAGATGATGTGTTGTTTCTGTACTGTACCTCGGCTGGGGATTCTTACTGAGTGCCTTTATACTCACCCTTATTTCTGTGGTTTTCCACCAGGTAACTTGGGATAGCATCGGGATGGCTAGAGGAGGAGCTGATGGATCATGGGAGTCCACCAACATTTACTCTATTATTTTTATTTGAGTCTTTTGTTCAGCATGTAGTTGGGAACGGAGTTCCTGCTAAGAGGATTATGTTCTATTTGTTTTAAATAAATCTCTGGCCAGAGGCTTTAACTGTATTTGGATAATTTTATGTTTTGACTGTTTATTCTTTTTGAAATGTTTAAGTTCCTTCCAATTTTTTCATTGATTTGAATGGTTTTAAATTTATGCATGCTGAGTAGGAACTGCTTCTAGGACTGTTTTAGAATCGGGTCTTTGCATCTTAGTTCTTTGATCTTCCAACCTTCTCTGAAAGGTATTGAAAGCTCTCAAATAGAGCATAAATTAGGCATTTAACTTAAGCATTTCTTAGGATTGTGAGGACTCTCAAATATAGTCAGAATTCTTGCTATTCTAAGATCATTATTTGTAGTTATTATTTAAAATCCATTGTAAAAACGTTAAGTTTAATGAGAAAAAGGTGTAATTAGATAATGCTTACACATTTGAGGAATAAATTAGAAGAAATGAATTTAAGCGCAGAAAATAGCAACATTAGTACACTTAGCGCGTATTTAGCAAAACTTATGCTAATAAACTATTTTTGCAGGAAAATGCGATGTGAAGCGATGCCGAGCTGAGAATCAAGACCTACGATTGCGAGTGGAGCAACGCTCGGAGAAACGCCAAGGCACCATAAACGAAATAAGGAAAGAATCAAATGAAAGCCAGATATTGACTAACCAGACACTAGAGAGACAAATTACGGAAATCACGAGATTCATCCCTTAACCAAACAAACATTATTGGCGAATTCATGCAAGGAAAGAAATCGCGTCGATTGATCTGTGCTTATTCTTGAAGATTCGAAGGATGATTATAAAAGCAGACCCTTTCGTAATAGAATGAAAGAAGAGGAGGAGAGAATTTCAAAACCAAAGTTTATATTGTTTTCTGTGTTTCTTGTCAAAAACTCATTTTCAATTTAGTAATACTATTTCAACATATTTTCCATGTCGTTATCTATATTTCTTATTTGTATGAGGAACTAATTTCGTTAAGGCAACGCTAGGGAAAAGTGGTTAGTTTTAGCATGTGTTAAGAAGGAATAGCAAGGGCGTAAGTAGGGCATGTTAACTGGGAGTGAATCATCAACAGTAAGTGTCGACCGGCCATCTACACGCACTAATAGGTTGTAAATCGGAAGAGGAAATAACCTAAGTCTAGTTTGCATGTTCAGTAGGTTAGTATTAAGTCTTGAATACTTTAAATTGGAATTTAGGGATAAACGCATAACTACTGCATATGTAGCGCCGGCTTAGCACTACATCAAGTCGCAGCAGGAGTCGGGCTTGATGAGAATCAAAGCAGAAGCAGAAGTTTGTGAGGCGTAGTAACCCCTTACTGTGCATTTTTTTGAAAACACATTTGATAGCTCTCAAATAGAGCATATTTTAGGCTGTCATAGTTAGCATTATTCTGGAATTAAAAGGGGAAAGCAAGCATTAATATAAGAAATACGATGAAATAACTTAGAAAGTCAGCATGCATTCACAATTGAGCATCAGCAGCGTAGTTTCATGTTTTTAGCATAAATCTTGAGTAAACTATGCCTAATCAATGCTAATGACACGACTTATTAATTACACCTAAGAAAGGACAATCAGCGCGAGCGATGAGCAGGAGCGCAAAAAGGCACGAATTCAAAATAAAAACATGCTTGGGAAAGATACGCCAACAAGGAAATAATCAAGAATCAATCATGTAATCAAGGCGGCGTCAATCAAAAAAATTCCGACGAAGGAACGCTGCATTAATGAAGATTTCACAACTCACCTCGACTTAGTGGCCAAGTAATTCAATCCTATAAATACGAAGACATGGAGCCGAGGAAGTTAAACTGATCGGTCGGCCATGAAGCCTATCACGGAGAAAAGCAATTGATGGTGTCGTAGGAGTCAATGATAAAGGGGACTGCGCACCTTCGGCTGTGCCAATTCCATCTTACTGTTTTATTAGGAGTAGTCAGTAGATTTAAACATTTCTTAGTTGCAATAAAATCATCTCGTTTACCTTCTATTTGATGTTTATCTCTATAGCTACGCTGTAGGAGTTTATGTTTACTATTCATAAATAGAATTATGCTAGGAGCCTAGGTCATTCAGTTTTACATTGCTGCATGTTAATCTTTATATATATACCTTGCTTAGCTACCCATGCGTATACCTTGTGGTGAGATCTGAAGAAAGAACCGCATGTTGACCCAGTATGCTACATTAGGTTGTGTGAACGTCTATCCACTACTTAGAGTGTTAGGAATAACCTCACTAATGCTTGTGTTGCCCTGTTGCCAAGTATGGAGTTCATAGCAGAAGCTGGTTCTGCCATAGATCATTGAGTGCGGGAGTACTTATTTGTTAAGGAAGCAATACTCTCTTTGACTAGTCCGTGCACTTAGAATGCTCTAGGATTATTAGTTTAGCATTACTCATCGTATCATATTTAATTTCAACATCTTATTTGTTTAGATGCTGCATTTCAACAAAACCACAATAACTTAAACGCACATATTTTACTTTTATGCACGACTCTAACTTAATAGCATTATCTCTAGACATCAATCTCTGTGGGATCAATAAAATTATATACTTATTACTTGCTGCAATTCTCGACTGCGTATACTTACGTGTAAGCGATTCTGAGTTACACTTAGGTTAAGTTGACTTTGAATTAATTAAGAAATATTATATTAGCATCGGAATCGCAACCCATCAAGTTTTTAGTCCCGTTGCTGGGGTTGATTATTTAGGTTAATATTTTTAAGGAAGAGTAGTTTTTATCGTTTAAAAGGTTGCAATTTTTGAATTTTAGGAAAATTGAGATTCGGAGCAATACAACCAATAGGAAAATAGAGGCCCACAGCAAAACATTACCACATGCACAAACACTAAATGACATTAAATCATTTTGCAAATCAACAATGGACACATAATGATAGTCCGCAGCAGATATACAAATTTCAGAACCAAGACAATGCGGAGCAGATCGACTCAATACAATTCTATTCAAATGAGAATTATCATTTGCAATTTTGGGAAGATCATAGCCGCATCTATCGACATCAATTCGATCCACAAGGAGGTCGCTGCAACCTGGAACATACATAGGACACTAGGAGTCATGAACCTAGGAGTCTATTGGACATGCATATGCAGACTCTAGAGGGCACAATTACAGAAGATGAAGAGCAGCTAAGACGAATACAATTGATGAGGGACAATGGTATTATATCAGAACCTCCATTGCCTAACACTGAAGATCCACAATCTCTGACGAGACCAACAGTAAAACGCTCAGCAAGTAGTATATGAGCATTAGAGACATATCTAGAGGCCGATATACTTAATAAAGGAAAAGCGATATATCTTTTTGGTGAGGAAGACCTCTCATGGGAAGATTTTCGATTGGCCACAATCTCGAGATCAAGAAAAGTCAAGGAATTATAGCTTGCGAAAAAAATAGACAGAGAACAAAAGCAACATTATAAGGAACAGAAGGAAGCATGGGCAAGGTTCGCCACCCCTGCCAATCCAGAGACTAACAAAACAGAATGTGTTGTGGAGGAAAATGAAGTGAGTTCCAAAGATGATACTGAGCAAAACTCGAATGATGAAGGTAAAAAAGAATATGAGAATCTTCAACAAGAAGGCATGGAATGTAATGAACCTGCTAATCCAATTGAGGAGGTTCTACATCAAACCAGAAGAGGAGATGCAGAATCAATTACTCAGTAGGAAAACGATTATAGTGTTGAAGATCACAGGCCACCATCGATGGTACTTGAGATTTTCTCGTTCGCAGAAGTACACACATTGCAGGAATTGATTCATTGAGACAGCGATGCTTGGGCAATTCAAATGAGCTTCAGTAGAGAACTATGCATCTTATCAACGCTTGGGTTGGTAGGAAGCCCACTATAAGAACCCGACTCTAAAAATAGTTCTAAACCTGGTTCTTACTCAGCATGCATGTATGAAAAAGCATTTAAGATAACGTATGCAAATAAATACTCATTGAAATTAAAACCTTCCAAACATAAGCTTGTTAAAACAAACAAGTTCCCGGCCAGTAATTTTTATTCAAACATCCAAAAACAGTTTAAACATCATAATGCAAATTCCCTTAAGGACTCCGTGTCCAACTACATGCTGAATCAAATAAAACATAAAACATAGACAGAGTGTCAATGACAGCTCCCATGATCATACAACTTATCCTCTAGCCGTCCCGGTGCTGTCCAAAGTTACCTAGTAGATAAAACCACAGAAAATAAGGGTGACTACAAAGGCACTCAGTAAAAATCTCCAATCGGGGTACAGTACGAAACAACATCTCATCTAGCATTCAAGTATACATGCAAACAGTTACCAACACAGAAATCCCTAGAATGAGTTGTCTATACAACCCCAGAATCATCGAAAGACTCTTACTTTCGACCTAGTTATCAGCTCAATAACTGATCCCAACAGATATCATCGAAGGTCTCTTACCCTCGGCCAAATGATCAACTCAAAAGCTGATCCCAAATAGATATCCTTTAAGTTCTCATACCCTCAGTCTAGTGACCAACTCAAAAGTTGGTTCTGACCAGCTCTCCAAACTAATCTTGGGACATCCGGGAGAGTACCCAGTGTCTGGCTTTAAACTCAGAAAGGAAATGGTGTACTCACGAACATTAGCCCGAGGGAGCTCTCCTCTCGGTGCCTAACGCGTGTGCACGAACACCGCATGTTGCTGTAAACCGTGTAAATGTAGGGGCCTAAGGATAAACTACGCCGCATGTTGCTCTCCTCTCGGTGCCTAAAGACTTGGAAGAAGTGTCACTGATCTACCGTAGTGTAAGGTCTTTGTACTCATCTGTAGCAACCTAAATACCACCGACGCCTGAAGCTAAGAACCGGCCAAGGCAGGCTTACACTAATTGGCAGGGTTCCACTCTAATAGGCTACAAACTAGGCTTATGCCGGTGTGGTAGCTACTCCAGACCTGATTGTTGGGCGTAAGGAATCTGTCCTCACAGCCCAACCAGTGGGGACACTAACGTTGGTCCACTCTCAGCCTCTAGATGATGACAACCTAACAAGTTCTATCTAAGATTATTCAACCCTGTTTTCTAACAATCAAACATGCTCAACAACATATAACCCTAGCAAGGTACTACGAGCTTAAACAGGAATCAAAGAATGCTAGAAGAACAAACCTAGCATGACACTAACATGTGGAAACAGGATCAATACATGCTAGCAGAACAGAACAACATACAATCCTATCCACTAATATGCTCGTAAACAGTAAACATGCAACAAGAACACAATTAATGTATATTTCACAAGGCCCACACAACCCCGGTAAGAAATCCTTACCTGAAAAGCAAACAGAAAATCACAAACAGATAATAGTGCTTCTTGAGCTACAGAACCAACACGAACCTAGCAAATATTAATAACAACAATAATTAAACTCTAAATATCTAGCAGCAAATGACCAACACACACAAGGCTCAGGAACCAATACCCTTAAATCGAGAAAACAGGCTTGGCTACATGCTTCGGCGAAGGCGAAGGCAAAGCCTTGTGTGCAACGAACGAGACATAGCTGATGCAAAGCTCGGTGAAGGACGAGGCTGTGGGTAGACACGAAGGGCAAACATCTCGCTGAGGCAAAGGGCTCGCTAGGGTAAATTCGAAGGCAAACGTGGCACAGTAGATCAGCTCGGTTAAGCAGACGGGTGAGGTCTTGGTATTGTGCATTCACGAACTCAGCTGCAATTCAAACAAGGACGATAAATATTGACATCAGGCCATGGAAAACAAACTGAGAACGAGAAGGGCTCGGTGAAATGGACCTGAGGCGAATGGGCTACTCGCCTTGATGCTACAGCATGGAACGTCTCGACAAAGATGTGCAAGGCTGGGCGCGGAGACGCAATCGTAAGGCTACGATCGCTGTTGGCGTTCTCAGACAAAGGGGATCCGGTGAGCTGCGATGTGGAAGGCTCGATCTAGGCAAGGATGATCTGGCTTGAAGGCTGCTCGACAGTGAGGAGATTCGCAAAGAGGCTTGCAGAACAATGGCTACGACACGGGTTCGAGGGTGTGCGATCTGCGGGGCTGCTAGTTTAGCGGCTGCGGGCAGGGGCTACTCAGCGACAGGTTGCTGTTGCTCTCGACTAGGGTTGATTTGTGGCAAGAATAAGGCTTTTTGGCTAAAATTTACGATCTCGGGACTTGGCTATGGTGTGATCAGAAAGGAATCACCAAAGAGATGGAGAAATACGGCTAGGGTTTTGGGATTTGGGGGGAAGAGGGGTTTAAATAGAGTTTTCAAACAATCCCAGTTTCGAGTCCTGACGAGGGAAGAATAAATAACCATTTTTCCCTTTTTCTCTTTTTAACCAAAAAAGACCTCCGAGCGTCCCAAAAAGTAACTCTAGCACTGGATACCTGAAATTGTAGCAATAACCCGAACTCAGCAAATGAAAGAAAAAGCCCAGGACCCTAAAGGAAAAATTACTAAAATGTCCCTAGAGGCTCAAACTGCCCTAACGGCCAGACCGAACATACCTGGGAAATTGAAATAGAGAACTGGGTCGTTATAATATTCCCTCCTTTTAAGACTTTCGTCCTCGAAAGTCCTAAGACTGGAACAACTCTGGATAATGCATTCTCATCTCGTCCTCTAACTCCCAAGTCGCTTCCTCTGCCCTCTGATTTCTCCACTGATCCTTTACCAAATTGATCTCTCGGTTACGCAAAGTCTTGCGATCCTGGGTTAGAATCTGCACTGGCTTCTCCTCGATGCTCAAATCCCCATTCAGCTCTAACGGCTCAAAGTCAACTACATGCGAAGGATCTGCCACATACTGTCTTAACATAGAAACGTGAAAGAC
>JBBMKA010039989.1:7114-21897 GCA_037833695.1 Sechiopsis laciniata | reverse complement strand
TTTAATCAATTCGTTAATAGCATCAATTAAAGTCAAAATTAAAAAAAAAAAAAAATATATATATATATATATATATATATATATATATATATACTAGAAAATTGCAATAAAACAGAAAATATGATGAAAATGGATATTTAAGGTTGGCAGTAAACAGAAGGCGGCATATGAAAAGTCAAAAAGAAAAGGAAAAAAAAAAGAAGAAAAAGAATTTCCATAAAACAGGCGAAGATGGTGACATTATAGTCAAGGAACATATCCTGCAAATAGATTGCAAAAACTTTCAAAAGTAAGATCTCAAAAATATGCAGTTTAAAATATAATCTTTATTCCTAAATTTTCTTTGTTCATTGTTATTGTTATAGTTAAAATTTTAAATTTATAATTTTAATTCTTGTATTTTCAAAAAGAAAAAAAAACTTAAACTGAATAAATATACTAAATTTGAAATTAATTTTAATTGAAATGGATTGAATTAAGGGTTAATGGATAAAATATGTAATTTTTCTTCGTCACAGCTCATTTTCACTGATTTTCTTTTTCCAATTTGAATATCTATTTTTTCTAGATTTCCAGATCGTTTGTGTAGACTTGATTCACGTCTTTGAAAAACTTCAGGTTTTCTTACTTATGCTATTATAAAATGTAAAGCAATGAGCTTTACAATAAAAAAAAAAAAAAGAAAGAAAAGAAAATTACCCTTGATCTGTCCAAATTGGAATGAAATACAACTACAAAAATTGATTTGACAATATGATAATCAAGTTTTTCATTTTTTTTATTAACAAATCCACATGTCTATGAATTCTACTTAATGTGAATCCACATCTCATTAATCATATATATTTTTTTAAATCGAAAATATTATGGAATATAAATGAACAAAGGAAATAATATTATTAAATAAAAGTAAAAGTGGGCTTAGGTGCGGCCCAATCCCTTACTATCCCACATCGCTTAGTTTCTCTAACATTTTTGCATTCATATATTGCTGACTGAAAGAGGGAAGAAAAAAAAGAAGAAGCTTAAACTCCTTCGTTAGGGCTACATCTTTCTCTATATTTGATTCAAATGAGATTTCGCAGGAAACAGAGGAAAAATCCATGATTGAAAAATAGAAAGAATTTTGAATTTTATTGTAGAAAGTGAAGAGTGGAGATTTAATGTCACACTCAATATAACTCTAGTCTTATTTTATACATATAAAAAATAACCTTCTAATCTAGCCATGATCTAATCAACTTAACATTCTAACCAAAGTTGTTTTCATAAATTTAAGGGAAATATACACAATCTACCCTTAAACTATGGGTAACAATTAATTCCTAAACTTAGAATTAATAAATATACTAAATTTAAAATTATTTTTAATTGAAATGGATTGAATTAAGGGTTTATGGATAAAATCATGTAATTTTTCTTCTTTATATACTCCCAGCTCATTTTCACTGATTTTCTTTTTCCAATTTCAATATCTACTTTTTATAGATTTCCAGATCGTTTGTGTGGACTTGACTCATGTGTTTGAAAAACTTTAGATTTTTTTACTTATGCTATTATAAATTGTAAAGCAATGAGCTTTACATTAAAAAAAATAATAATAATAAAAAAAAAAAAAATTTACCCTTAATCTGTATAGTTGGGACTTAATGACAATTAATTTTGATTATTTGATATCAAGTTAATTTTTAAGTGATCTTTAAAACTTAGGATAAAAACAATCATCATGCAAGCTAAAAAGGAAGGAACAAGGCTATGTTTGAGCAAGATGTTTTTTAGAAGGTGCTCTATTTGGCAAGGTTTTCACTTTTCATTACATTTTTTATTTATTGAGAAAGAAAAATAGGAGTATATTGCTAATTTTCTTTTTCTCAATGTCGATTTTTTTTTTAAACACTTAAATTATTTTAAAACTATACCCTACACTAAAATGTGTCGTGTTTTGAATATCCCACCATGGTAATCTACATTTATAAAACGATAACAATTATAATATGTCGAGGTTCCTTCATACATACATTTAATGATCTTTATTATCTCACGTTGATTTTTTAAAAAAAAAAAAAAAAGAAAAACACTATACACACAGAGAGACAATCAAAATGAATATGGTAAAGATAAGAAGATAGCTAGTTTGGTGCAAATTACTTGTGTCAAATGTGATGAGACGAAAAGTGGAGTTTTTTCGACTACAATATATTAAAAAATACGTAAAAAAAAATTGTTGCTTCTTGCATACGGCAGCCATAAATAAGAAGACTACCGTATTTGATAAATATATTATTCTATTTCAAAATTATTGATCATCAGATGACTAACTCACGTAGTTTTACATTATGCAAAGTTTTTCAATGCATGCCCTTTAAAATGATACTTGTAAGTTTACTATTTTATAGTTCAGATACTATTTTTTTATATAAAATATTGTCTCGAATTTTTTTTTTTTTTTTTTTTTTTAATTCAATAATATTTGAAGACGAAAAGTTTTAAACTATAAAATCGTTTAGCTACTAGCTTGTACCAGAGGTCACTAAAATTTTACTATTTATTTTTGTTGCATCTCAATATTTTTTGTGATATTTAGTTTCAATATTAACTAATAATAATAAATTAGTAATTGGTATAAATAAAAACTTTTTTGTGACTATTTTAAACCTAGATTTATTACTAATTGAATTAAATAGAAACAATTAAATTCATTGCTTAATTTTAGCCAATTTTATATTTTAGGCTAAATTGTTTTATAGTCAAAGTTTATATTAATAGAATATTAATTGAATAACTATAAGAAGTTAAGGTGGTTTTAAATTAGATTTGATATAGTAAAACCAATCTCATTTGTTACATTTTATTCATTATAAATACTCATATATGCTCTGTAGCAAAATGAGGGATTTAGAATGCATTAATTACATTTACCATTTAGGGATAAATTAGAGAGAAAGCAAATTAGAGATTTTTTATTGGTGAGATTTAAATAGAGAGAGAAAATGGTTTTACCCATTTGGCGCACAAATCTTGTTCGTTTTCTTTGCCCATTTCTTGATTCTTTCTCCTGCCATTACGCCTCCAACTTGGCGACGCCGCTAGTGCATTTTCGACTATCCTTGGTGCGCATTCTGGACTCCATCTGAAGATTCCGGCATCTTTAAGGTAGTTCTTGATTTTAATTTTATTCTTGGAGGTTTTTCTTGGAAGATCTCATTGAAGATTCTTGAAGCATTGTGCAAGATAGAAAAAAGGTTTGAATCTTTGGATTCAAACTCTTTCTTGATTCATCTCCTCATCTTGTAAGGTTGTATTCCTTCAATTCTTTGATTATTTGCTTGTTTCTTTTTTATGTAAATCTCATGAAATCAATTTGATTTCTTTGTTCATGTATGATTGTTCATACATATTTGAACTCTAATAAAATTGTTCTAGTAAAGGCCTAAAAGCCCTTTGCGAGTGGATTAGGCTTGCCAAACCACTTTAAATCCTTGGCTTCATTGTTCTTTATATTTCTTGAATAAATGTTGTATTTTTAGTTTATGAATTTTTGGACAATATTGAATTAACTCTAAATTGAACCTCTTATATTGAATTTGCAAATTAAGAACATAACAAATAAAAGAAAAAAGTCTTAGTTCAGCATTTTTAAAAGAAAATACGATTTATAAAAGAATAAGCTTGAAGCATATACAAAAGAAAAAACAAATGGATCCCCTATATGGAGGGGAAACCAACAAAACTTACAAAAAAAGCTCGTCAATTTAAGTTTAGCAAACTGGAGTTTCATCTCATCATCTCATCTTTCTAACATATGTTAAGTATTATAATAGGATTAATATTAGTTGTTTAGTGTATTTGGTGTGTGGTATTTATGATTTCACCACCTTAATTTTCTTTTTCCTCATCTCAAATTTTATTGATATAAAATATTCTATAAAAGCTCTAACCATCTCTAATTCAAAAACAAAATAATCAATATAGCAAAATTTGGAGACAAAGTCCAATTAAAAGATTACAAATGTAGGAGAAAATGGAGTGTGTGAGAAGAGCAATAAGCCGAGTCATGTTCATTTGGGCCTCCTTGTCTCATGCTGCATAGGCATCACTAGAGGAAGATCATAACAAGGTGCTCCTTGAAAAATCTTTACAATATATAGTTTTTAAAATTAAAAATCCTTATTTTATATATCTTTTTCCACCATTATCGAGTGACCTAGTTGTTAAGAGAGTTTTGGGATGTATAAGAGATGATAAGTTTAATTCATATAGCCACCTACTTAGAAAATTAATTTTTATAGATTCTTTTGACATCCTAATATTGTAGAGTCATATGGTATGTCCCGTGACATTAGTCGAGGTGTGCGCAAGTTGATCCGGACAATCACAGATAACAAAAATATCTCTTTCCCAACCCTACCTCGTACCCTTAATATATATATTAAGATATTTCTTTTATAGCATGCATGTATATATTATATGTGCATGCAGGAGTTTTATGTTCCCTTTTAACATTGACTTGTTCACGTGAAACCCACATGACGTCCATGCGATCATGTACCCACTAATGAGAGAGATATATCATATTGTTAGGTACTTGAGATTTACTTATAATAATGCAACAAACCTTAGCTTATAGTCTTAATTATGCTGAATTATTGGCTTATCTTATTGATTAGTTACTAATTCCCACGTTAGAGAAAAGGATATGTTTTTCTTCAACGACTTTTTTCGGTTGATTTGGTCATTATTTTGTTTTAGGTCAATTGAAAATTAGAAGTGTTGCTGTTTTAAAGGCTGAAAAATCAAAATAAAGAAATTGGAAAGAAACTTAAATCACCTTCCACCAACTTCTACATTGATATGATAATATCTATTTTTTATATAAGTTTTTATGATCAGTTTTTTGTTTTTTGTTTTAAGAAAATTTTTTTTTATATCAATAGAGATGTTATCTCTTATTTATAAATCCATGAATTTTCTATTAACTAGTCGATATGAAACAATGGTCGAATTCCAAGGTTCGAGGCGTTGGAAGTGTACGTTCCTCTCAAAGTCTCAAGTTTAAAGTGGTTTTGTAGGAATTAATTTTGCAAGCAACTCTCAATTTCGCTTTTGAACTTACAATGTCACAGTCTAAGGACAGGTCAATGGTGTCTCGAATTTAGAGGAGCAAAGTTCCAAGTTACTCGATCATTACAAAAATGATAGAATTCCCAACTAAATAAAAAAAAAAAAAAAATGATGATCGTTATCAAATAAGACCAAATTATTCAAATATTAACATTAGGATTAAATTTTACTTATGCTTTTCTTGTCAATGTCGAAGATGATTTTTGTTAAGTTGATAACATCATGGTTGAATATGGGTCTTGCGTAAGAGCTAGTCCCAAAACATCTCTTTCAATCAAGATTTTCATGTCATTTAATTATGTTAATTTGATGTCTACGTGTGAAAAGCCTTATCGATTAAACTACTACCTTCCTGACCTTACTAACATCTAGATCTTTAGTGACTTGCCTTGACAATTCAACCTAGCTCTCTTCCTTTTTTCTAGATTAAACCGGTGTTTTGCTCTTATCTTTAATTAGTTTTTTTTTTCTCAATCGTATTTTTCTGTTTTTTTTTTAATATTTGTGATTGTTCGGATCATTTATGAGCACCTTGACTATTGTCACATGATATATCATTTGACCCTACAATATTTAGACGTCAAGAAACTTCGTAGGAAATTAATTATTGTCTTAATTATTCAAGGCTCTTTTCACCAATGTTGGAAATACTCAATCTTGTGGCCTTTGTCTTATATTGAAAAGGTCAGAAATCTTCAAAATCTATATAAAATGTATGAACTACTCCTCTTATGTAAATTGTTTTTGAGATGAAAGTTCATATTATCTAATATGATATCATAGTTTCATGTAAGTTAGCCCCTCTAAATTCCGATTCAACCTAAATTCTTAAAAATCTAAGCGGTTGATTTGGGTCCCACTCAAGCGGGCATAAGCTTAAGGAGGTATTTGAAAGCGCGTATTTCGTTCCGTAAAAATCTTCCTTATATGACACTATCTTGAGGAAGTATGTTGAAGATATTCAACCTTGTGACATTTGTTCGAGAAGTCTTCAACATCTATATAAAATATAAAATGTATGATACTCTCCTTGCTACCAATTTTGAAGTGGAGTTCTATATTCTTTAATAACTAACCGGTAATGGTTTCCTCTTTTATATATATATTAAAAGGACTTAATTTGATCATGATTTTAATCTTGGTTTGTAAATGTTGACCGACAATTTCCTATAAACTACCTAATGTAAGTGTAAAATCTAAAATAATAATAATAATTTAAAATATATCGAATAGAGTCTTTATTCATTTGGTAGGGCATTATTTATTACAAATATAAAGGTTTCTTCAATTGAGATTCTTGATATAGAAAATGAAACAAAAAAGATACAATCTTGGCTTTTGCACCGTCCAAAATCAAAAGTTGTTTGAATGTATAATGAAATCCAAAATAAAAATTAAGGGATTGGAGTGAGATACCAATCCGCGGAAATCAGTGTGTTCTTGTTGAACATAAAGTATCAAATCATGTTATTATGCATTAAATTAAATTAATTAATTTTTAATTAAATTAATATTCACATAGAATTTTTTAGGAGAAAAAACAACATCTGAGCACTTGCCCAACCGAAACCGGGCAAAGTCCTGTTTGGTTTTTCTCAATGTTATGCTTTATAACTTGATAGTCCCCACCACCTAATGCGATTGCAAAATATATTTCTAAATCTTTGTTACAAATTTTAAAGTATTTCATTCATATTCAAAACTATGATCTCCTAACACAATATTTTATTTGATTCCATAAATTTCGCTATTATAATTTCATACTCAAACTTAGATGAGCCGTTTAAAGTTGACTACATTAAAGTATTTGAAAGATACAGAATTTATGATAAGATTTTTTCATAATATCTCAAGCCATTTTTACATGGCAATTAGTTAACATAGTTTTTTTCTTGGTTCTTTTTTTGAGAGGACATAGTTAGAAGCATATTCTTTGACCAATTAAAACCTATATTATTTATTCGGTAGAGTTGAAGCTTTTTTTTTTTTTTTTTTTATATGTGTGACTATCTAGACCGATTTGCGCAATGTGATGGTACATACTGCCTGACCTTACAATATTCGGATGTCAAAAAAACTCGTAGAAAATTAACTCCTACGTAGTCATGGATTGAACCTATGACCTTAAGTATCTTTAAGTATTTCAAGATTCTTTTTGACCACTTGAGCCATCCCATAAAAGCAATAGATCCATTAAATCCCTAGAGAATTCGATAAAAAGGTAACTTCCACCTCTTTAGAAAAATTTGGATTTTGCTTGGTAGTAAAGAATATTTTTATGAGAAATATTTAGGTCATATTCGGACATGACCTAAATATTAATGTCCACTTATGTGGTCTATATTCGGTCATATTCTATTTTGTTTTATTTTATTTAATTTTATTTTTTGGGTTTAAAATCAAATAAATTGTGGTCCATATTAAATCACATAGATGAGCATTATTTTATAAGTCATATCCGGATACCTAAATATTCCTCTATTTTTATATGTGCAAGAAAAATCATAGACAATGAGCAATAAGGAGAACTTTTTTTTTTTTTAGTACATATCAGGGAAGTGGGAACAAATACTGATTCTCGAGATCGAGCCTGTGATGCTGGTGTTGAACTAGTTTACAACCAAATAATAAAATCATTACGCCACTAACCCATTCGGTAGGAAAATGTAAATTGAGAGAGAATAACTTTTTGAATGAATAATTTGTAACATAGTTAATGTATTAAATATAAGAATGCATAGAGTGATAAGAAATTGCAATTTTGGACATGAAAAGGAAATGTTTACAGGGAAACCAGTTTTTTTTTTTTTTTTTTTTTTTTTTTTTTTTTTTTAAATTTATAAATAGTAAAAGAAAACCATTCAGAATCATTATAGAACAATATATATAGTTTCAAAAAATAGAACAAAATATTACTTCAAAAAAAAGAACAAAATATATTTTATAATATTTGAGTTCAAGGATAAAACTATACCGAGTTATAAAATATATTTTATAATGTTTGAAAGTTGAAATAAAATAATAGGGTGGTCGGTAGGTGTGCTTAATTAGTAAAAGCACATGACATATACGTCAGCCATTTAATTTCTTTTACACCCATCCTTATAAAATACTCATAATTATTTAAAGAAAAAAAAAAAAAAACAATATACTAATGTTTTCAATTCTGGTTTCAAAATAAAAAAAATAAAAAAATTCCTGAAAAAAAAGGAAAAAAATAATTCCTACAATCATTGTGTGGTACAATTATGTATCGTATCTTCATCGAACTTAATTACATATTACAGTTTAAATGCGTCCATTAAATTTATTATTCAAAATCCAATAAAAATTCACTGAGATATTCCAAAATCTGTATGATAGACTAACGGTATACAACAAATTTAAACTATTAAATAATGATACACTAAATAATACCATATATTCTTAAATCCTCGATACTCTCCTTTAACTATTGTATATGATCATGTGAAAATGCAATGATTATAAATAATGAGTCAAATAATTTTACAAATTATTTGATAGATTTCAACTAAAATTATAATATATTGAGTTAGTTGATGGTTGAATTCAAAAAAAAAAAAAGAAGTTAGTTGATGTGAATGAAATTATTGGATATGCTAATCATTTTTTTTACTAACTACTTGGTTTAAATTAAATAAAATTATCATTTTGAAGTGATTAGAAAATTAAGTTTAAGATTAATTGATACATTATTGTATTGTGATAATAAAAATTAGAATAAAGAGTTATTTTGAGTAATTAGAATAAGAAGTTATTTTAAGTGATTAAAAAATTGAGTTGTAATAATAATTCGTTTGGATATAAATTTTTGTAGAAGAGTTGCATCTATAGCTTGTTTAGATGTTTATTTTTGTAGAGTAATTGTAGCCAATAACTTATTTTGATGTGAATTTTTATAGCCAATAACTCCTTTAAATACAAAAAATCAATCATGCTCATATATATTATTAAAAATGGTTTAAATTATTATTATATTGGAAAATTAAGATTAGAACTTATATGTATTTTTTTTTCTTTCTTTTTTTTTTTTTTAGAGAGAACCATATATATACATAATTAAACTTAAGGTAAGGTTGTCTATGTGCATCTGTTTTGGCTAGTTCAAACATTGTAGGGGTTGAATTAAGAAGCAATCCAAAAAAAAAAAATTATTATTTATATGCATGTATTTGTATTGGATTAAATTTGGAAGGGATGGGAAGGGATGTAATTGTGTTTGGATACAAGTATAGCATGGCTTTAGATTTGGAGAAAAAGAGCAATGAATGAATGTGATTAGTCGGCAAAGGGTTTTGGTGATGAGACAACGTACTTTTTCACAACTAATAAATCTCTACAAACTTCAAATCACATTCTTTTCTTTCTTTCTTTTTTAAATTATTAATAAAGTTTCTTTTAAAAGTTGTTTGAAAAGAGAAAAAATTATGTCTTAGAAAAGTATAACCTAAATTCTCATGCTATTTATATATAGTTCAATTTGAATTATATTTATTTTTTCTAGTTTTAAAATTTAAAATAAAATAAAATGTGACTTAAATTGAACGATATAAATATGAACTTGAAAGTTCAAGTCACAACATTCATAAGTCTTCATCAAAAGTCCTAAATGATACTCCATCTATCACCTTATAAAACTTTAACTTCTATTTTTCCTTTTAATTATAACTTTTCCTCCTCTTTTTCTTAGTTGAATTATTATTATAATCTATAAATCAGTTTTAGAAAAACTAAAAATTTAAAATAATTTTAAAAAAAAAAATTATATATTTTGTTGTGCTATCTTTTGTGACTCCTATTGAGCCAAAATTAATATAAATTAAAAAGTTTGATGCAAAAGAGGAATCATTGAAATTATAATTTTCATTTAGTTGAGGAAAGATGAGTAATTGAAATTATAAAGATAAAAATTAAAACAAATAGGACAAAAACATTATTTCAATTTTGTTATATTATTACAATATTGACAATTATTATTTTTTATTTGAATGAATAAATTTTAATTTAAGAGATAAATAATTTAAACTTATAACTTTCATTTAGTTTAAAAATTATCAAAATTAAAAAATTAAATTAGAAATTTAACTATAAAGATAAAAAATAAAAGAAATAAAAAGTTATTTCTATTTCAATTTTGATAAATTCATAATGTTAATATTTGTTTTTAGAAGTTTAAAGATATTACTAAAATGCATCCTATAATTTAATATTTCTTAAAAACATATTTTAGCCTAAATCAAAGTCTAACTTAAAAATGATTTAACATATTACCATAATATAATGTCTAAAATTTCAAATTCTTACCATATAACACACTGATGGGCGAGTCTCATTATCACGTCCATGTAAAAGAAATTTAAGAAAAAAAATATATTTAAAAATAACCTAATTTATATGCCTTAATTTTTATTAAAAAAAAAAAAAAAAAAAAAACAAACAAACAAACAAACTGAACCAGCCCTCATGTGAAAGTAACAAAACTTAATTTTGTTTGAGTTAATTAAAAATACATAGGAGGAAAAATAATAATAAAAAGAGTGGGTAGAGTTGGATTTGTTTAGGTTATTATAGGGAAACAAGAATTGTACATTGGGGACAAAATTTGATTCTTGAAGGCCCTAGCATTGAAACCAACATAATCCTTTGACTGTCTTTTGCCCATCTTACCAACAACCCCACTTGGGATGCCCTTGTTTTTCTTACATAACCACACAACACAATATTTGCTTAAAATCATATTTATTGCTATGTTTTTTTAATTTTGAATTCAACAATAATTAAGGGCGGTAAATTCAAACCAATAGTACATGAGTCACATTAATGTCCTTGAGTTATTACTCTTATAAACAATTATTGTTATTTTTGTATTTTTATTTTTGAATCCACAACAATTAGGAGTGATAAATTCAATCTCATAACTTTCTAATACATGAATTATACTAATGTCGCTCAACTATTATTGTTATGTTTTTATGATGCGTGTAAGAGGAAAACAAACGTTGGTTTGGTTTAAAAAACCAATTACTCTACGAAATAAAACCGGTTCATGTCGGCAGAAATAAATATAGTAAAAGAAAAAACCACCGTCTTCCGCCGCTGTATTCGCCGACGGCGCCGTTTCCCCCGCCACCACTACCACCTTTAAGCAAGTCATATATTTCTTTTTAATATTATTAATATTATTATTCTTTTTCTCTATACATAAAAAAATCTTGTCACATGGCCAACCAATTATCGTTTCAACACATGATAACATCCCATAAAATCCTCCACGTTGGAAATTCATTCAATTTCTATACTTTTTTCTTCTCTTTTGATATAATTGAAGTTGAATTTGAATTTGATAGAATAATACTCTAATTAGTGATAGAAAAAAAGAGAGGAATTAATGAAAGAGAGTAACAATTAATTAATAATTAATTGATCACTACTAATCCCACAAAGGACCGAGTGCACTTTCTTACAACGGTAAAAAAGAAAATTACTTAATTGACCACTACTAATCCCACAAGGGACCGAGTGCACTTTCTTATGATAGTAAAAAGTTTACTTAGGAATATTTCAACAAGAGATTAAAAAAAAGAAAAAATTTCCCAAATATGGATGATGAATATGTTCATACGAAACCAGGCTATCGTTCAGCTTTCAACTTGCGGTTGGATTCTTGAACCGATAACCGGAAAACCCATTTGGTGAAAATCTTTTTCTTGATGCTCTTGCAAAATTTGTTGTCTTGAGTATCGTTAATATTTAATTGTGAACGACCATTTGTAATTGTAGCTTTCCATTCTACTACGAAGGACTTCAATCGTTGGATGGCGAGTTTCAATGTCGATTCAGACATGTTCGCAAAGCAAACACGAAACCACCCCGGTTCATCACAATGGCACGATGATCCGGGTGAGATGTTCAACCCAACCTCATACACAATCTTCTTCCACAGCTCTAGCTCGGATTCGAATGTGTCGGATTCCAACAAATGCCTCATATCCACCCAACAAAACAAACCCGCATTGCTTTCTAGGCAGTTAATACCAGCCTTTTCCAAACCAGATACGAGCATTTTTTGTCTTTGTTTTAGTCTCTTTTGATTCTCCGATATGTAGTTTTTTGTGAACTTCTTGTCCGACAACATCGCGGAGAGAAGGTACTGCGTTTGGGATGACACCAACCCAAAGCTCGACATTTTCGTAGCCGCAGCCACGACCATCTCATCGTTCGAGTAAATTGCACCAACCCTAAATCCGGGAAGACCTAAATCTTTTGACAAGCTATAAACAATATGAACTCTCTTCCAAACCTCCTCGTCTTCGCTACTCCTTTCCCTAAGCACCTCCATCGCACTAACGAATCCTTGGGGCCCAAAAACGGTCCCGGAATAGATCTCGTCACTGATCAAGTGAATTCCTTTGGAGGATACAAAGTTGAACACAAGGTTGAGCTCGTCCCGGCTCATTGTGGTGCCCAATGGGTTGGATGGGTTTGTGACCAAGACGCCTTTGACTCGTAGGTTGCGAGTTTCGGCTTCTTTGTAGGCTTGTTCGAGAGCGGGTTGGGTGACTTGGAAGCCGTTCGAGCTATCACAATGAATTGGCACAATCTCAACACCGGTTCTCCATTTGAGATCTCTATCAAATCTGTTTGTACAAGTGCAAGTAAAGGTCAGATTTTTGTTATCACAATAAATATTATTTTTTTAATTAAATGAGTGTAATTAAAGATGTATAATATACGTATACGTACCCTGGATAGTATGGAGTTGGGAGGAGAAAAGCATCGCCAGTTTCAGCAAGACAAAACATAAGTGTCTCATTGGCCGATGTTGCTCCAGCCGTCAAAACTATATTATTAGGCTCAAATGTTACTTTATTTCCTCTAATTTCCGCCATAAATTCAACCAACGCCTGAAATTAAAAATAATAATCATTAGCAAAATAAATCATTTATTAATTCAAAGTATAAATTTAAATATGTCTCAATATTTACCTTTTTGAATGCGGGTAAGCCATGATAATCTTGGAAAAGTGCAAGCTCTCTAAAAATGGATTTTCCATCACGTTTGAAGCTGGCTGCATCTGGGTTCTTAGTCAGCCATGATTCAAGACGATCAAATGATAGCTGCAAAATTAAGATTAAAAAAAAAAAGTGAATAATTTAGCTCCCAAAAAACAAAAGGGAATTTCAAGAATATCATGAATAATATTAAATATATACCTGATTTTCAGCAAGACCCATTTGAATTATGCCCTTAGGATTAGAAGTCTCATCAAATGGATTTTTTTCATAAGCTTCCCATCCCAAGAAATAGGATGAATCTTGACCGTGGGAATTGCATGTGGCTTTTGTAGATAGCATCTTCATTTTTTGATGAAACAAATTGAATAATATTATAAGCTTATATGTTTAAGCGAGAATTAGAAGATGAAATTTTGAGGAAGAAGAAGAAGAAGAGATGGAAATTAAAGTGGAAGTTTTGGTTGGAATGTTTGAGTTGGAGAGGTTTCTAGCAAACATATGGTATTTATAGCACAAAAACCTTAGACCAAAAGTGGGGTATAGGATTTGGTTTGTATATTAATCTAATTAAAATAAGAGACAAAATATATATTCTATGTAACAATATAATAATTTGCTTTATTTTTATTGTTAATTAGAGAGTGATGATTTGAAGCATTATTTTTGGAAAGAGTATCCGACATTATTTGATATGGAAGATCAAAGGAGGAGGGTTAATTAGTTAACAAAGCCAAAACGATGGGATTATGATTGTTTAATTGGGCCTAAAATTGTTTAGGGAAAATGAAAGAAAGAAACATTTAATTAAAGAGCAAATTACCGACAGGGTCCCTTAGAGAAGATGGCTAACTAGACCCACTTAGTCCTAGAAAATCAAACGCTGGACTATGGGTTGGGACCCATATGTCTCGTGATTGCACAATTCCTAGCCACTCTGTGTCTGCCATTTTCTTTTCTCTCCTTTCACCTTAATTAACCTCACCTCCTCTTACCAAAAGCGGGTTAAGTTTAGCGGTAATTAACTTCTATTTTCGATATAGAAGTTACAAATTTAAATACCTCAACATGGTTTGAATATTGTTGTTATATTCATAAAATAACCATCACCTCTTAGTTAATTAATAAATTATTCTCTTTTTTTTTATCATTATTTAGTAAAATACTTTTTATATGGTTCGAGTTGAATTGAGTTGGAGAGATTTTTTAAATCAATAAAACAAAAAAATTGGGCGAGTCATTCCGTCAACTCATTTAACTTTATATATTAGAGCAACTCAGCTTACTCTATATATTTTCGTATTAGGCTGGGTTATTGAGGTGTACTTATTATCTCTTATTTCTTCTATAAGGTTTAATTCATAGCCCAAAAACATTGAAAAAAAACAATAAAGAAAAATGTATGATATTAGAACACAAAGTCATGTTACCATATCATGCTAGTAACATGCTAAAAATCCTATCTTGTCAACTAATCTTATACATGATAAATTTGAGAAGGCATGACACTAATACCAGATAAATTTGAGAAGGTGTTACTCTAATATAATAATAAATTTGAGAAACGCTTAAACTTTCTGATTTTTCATTAACTTTCGACAAATATATATAGTTAATAAAATATCAAA
>JBBMKA010039958.1:0-21908 GCA_037833695.1 Sechiopsis laciniata | reverse complement strand
AAATCCGAAAATTGATGGTTTTGTAACCATTCTTCATGATTTTGTAACCATCCACAAGTAAATGAAGATCCCTTCTATGTAGCTTGAAGGTAAAATGTTGGGTCTTATTCTAATCCATATCAACTTGGGTCACATTCTATGTAGCATAAGTGGTTGAAATTTTTTTAGCGAAATACTTCCCTACTTCGAGAATTATGAACTCTAGGCTTGAAATCACTAGTTTTAGACAAGAGGACGATGAAACCATAGAAGGTGCATGGGAAAGGTACAAAGAGTTTATAGCGAAGTGTCGTACCATGGCTTGTCTTATACCCTTCAAATAGAACATTTTTACAATGGGTTATCCGATTAGGACAAGGGTATCCTCAACGCAACTGTGGGAGGATGTCGGATGGAGAAAATGTATAATGAAGCTCATAAAATTATTGAAACAACTACCAAAACTACTAATTCTAAGTTAAGTCAAGGAAGAAATCAAAATAAACCTTCCGATAAATTCGAGCTCAATACTATGGCTGCTATGCAAGCACAGCTTGCTATGCTTACCAACTCTGTGAAAAATATTCAAATGACCACAACATAGAAGGTTTAGAATGCATTGATTATTGATCATTCAACTCCCAATTTCTGTCCACTATGTGGAGGCAACCATGCGTATGAATTGTGTACTAAAAACGTAGATTCAGTCATGTACATTGGAAACACAAATTTGCGACCTCGGAACAACCCTTATTCAAATACGTACAATGTTGGATGGAGGCAGCACCCAAATTTTTTTTGGGGAGGGCAAAATAACAAGAATAAAAATGGATTCAACCTCAGTAAAATTCATGCTTACCAATTTGGACAGCAACACATGCCACCACAATCTGGATTTGGGTATAACGAACAACAAGCTCATTAACCAGATTCAGCACTTAAGGAGTACATGGTGAAGAACGACGCAATGATGATGGAACATCAGACTCTGTTGAAAGCTCAACAAGCGACTCTTCAAGTGTTGGAAGTGCAATTAGGCCAGATCGTAGTAGATTTAAAGAACAGACTGCTAGGACAATTATCATCGGATACGGAAGACTCCAGGCAGAATGGCAAAGAGCAAGTTAGTACGATCGAATTAAGTAGTGGGAAACCTTTAATGGACAATGAGGAGATTATAAAAAATATCAGGGAACTTTGCCCACAACAAAACCATCAATGGTAGAGCAACCAGCATGAAAAGCGGATGAGGATCTTATAACAGCAAGCGATGCGATGGACATGGCCAAACCTAGCAATTTACCCTAAACTGAGAAAGACACAAGCTCTCGGTCACAAGGCAGCTCGATTGCGGCAGGGTCACGGTGCGGCTGCGCGGCTACACAGCAGATCAGCAGTTGGGCCAACGGCCTGGCGTGCGTACGAGCAAATGTGAAGGGCATGGCTGCAAAGCTGCGCATGCAACAAGGATCGACGAAGGCGATGGCGATCCGTGAGCTGGGCTCGGCAGTGATGGGCGAAGGCAACGTGAGGGAAACAGGCTCGGTGGTGCTGTGCGGAGCGAGGCGAAGAGCGAGGCGATGCTTGCTGCAGCTAAGGCTTGGCGATCCGTAAGGCTACGATCGGGAGTTGGTGCATGTGATCGACGATGGACCTGACTTGTGTGGTGTTGATCTCGGCAAGAGAAAGGTAGCGATGGAGATGGTGAAGAAGAATTGGCAATGAGGTTGCAATGGTGTTCTCGGTAAGAAGAAGGTAGCGACGAAGATGGTGAAGAAGAATCGACGATGGGGTTGCAATGGTGTTCTCAGCAAGAGGAAGGAGAAGAGAGAATTTGAGAAGAAGAAGAAGAAGATGCGGCTAGGGCTGGGAAGAAATCGCAAATCGATTTCCCTTTTCTTTTAATCGATTAATTAACCTCTAAATGCCACGTGTCAAAGTCAACCTGCCTTCGAGTCCCAACAAAGGCAACTTAAATCCCATTTTCCTCTTTTTAATTAAACTCCAAACCTCTAACCATCCAGCTTTGAGTCCTGGCGAGGGAAAACTTAAACAAACATTTTCTCATTTTTCTCTTTTAACCGAAACAACCTCCAAGCTTCCCAAAAGTAACTAACTCGGAAGTCCTATAAACATAAAACAGCCCTGATATCAATTAAAAGTAAGATCAACCCTGAAATCCGATAAACTACCATACTAACTCTAGGGGTAAAATGACCAAAATACCCCTAAAGGCTAGAACTACCCTAACGGCCCAACCGAACAACCGAATAAATAACCGAACATACCGGAGGAACCAAAATGGAAAACTGAGCCGTTATAATACTCCCTCCTTTTATGACTTTCGTTCTCGAAAGTCCCTAAGATTGAAACAACTCCAGATATTGCGTCCTCATCTCGTCCTTTAACTCCCAAGTAGCTTCCTCTGCTTTCTAATTCTTCCACTGAACCTTAACCAAGTTAATCTCTTGGTTAAGCAAAGTCTTGCGATCCTAGGCTAAAATCTGCATTGGCTTCTCCTCGAAGCTCAAATCCTCATTCAGCTCTAACGGCTCAAAGTCCACTGCATGCGAAGGGTCCGCCCTATACTGTCTCAACATAGAAACGTGAAAAACGTTATGCAGTACTGCCAATGATGGGGGCAAGGCCAAAAGGTAAGTCACTGAACCGATCCGCTCAAGGATCTCAAAGGGCCCTACAAACCTGGGACTCAACTTTCCCCGCTTACCAAACCTCAAGACTCTACGCATTGGTGCCACTTTTAGAAATACATACTGGCCTACCTCAAACTCCAGGTCTCTGTGCCGAACAATGACATAACACTTCTACCTACTCTGTGCTGTTAACATACTAGCCCTGATCTTCTGCACTTCGTCGTTAGTCATCTGTAACAGCTCGGGACCCAAAACCTATCTGTCACCAACTTCTTTTCAAAACACTAGAGATCGCATCGCTTACCATTCAAAGCCTCAAATGGAGCCATCTGAATCGTAGAATGATAGCTATTATTGTAAGCGAACTCCATCAGATACAAGTATTGATCCCAACTGCCTGGAAAGTGTAAAACACAGGCTCGTAACATATCCTCGAGAATCTGGTTCACCCTCTCAGTTTGACCATCTGTCTGAGGGTGAAAAGTAGTACTGAAGCTGCACTCGGCTCCCAACCCCTTCTAGAGTGCTATCTGGAAAGTGAATCGAGAGTCTCGGTCCGAATAAATCCTCTTCGGTACACCATGGTACCAAATGATCTGCTCCAAGAACAACTGTGTCCACTACTCCATGGTATAGTTAACTCTACTGGGGATGAAGTGTGCACTCTTAGTCAGCCTATCCACAACAACCCAGATATGAGTAAACCTTCTCGGCGTCCTCAGAAACCCAGAAATAAAGTCCATCAAAATCTCTTCCCATTTCCACTAAGGCACACTGAACGGCTACAACAAATCTGCCAGTTTTTGTCTAGGAGCCTTCACTTGCTGACAAGTGAGACACCGACTAACAAACTCAGTAATATCTCGTTTCATACCCATCCACTAGAACGTCTGCTTAAGATCCTGATACATCTTGGTACTCCCTGGGTGCGAAGTAAATGGGGAACTATGAGCTTCAGTAAGTAACTCAGCTCGTAGTCCAGCATCAGCTGGGACATACAACCGACCTCTATACCTCAAACCACTATCTGGTGCTAGAACAAAGTCAAAATCTCCGTCCTTCTGAACTCTCTCAATCAACCTTTTCATCTTGGGATCACGCAGCTGGCCATCAATGATCCTCTGCTTAATCGACGGTTGAACTGTCAACTGGGCTACCTGGCGGTAAACTCTCCCAACAACACTGCAATATCGGCTCGCTCAAACTCTTTCTGCAAATGAATCTAAGAACTCAAAAAAGCCATGGACTGCGAAGTCTTTCTACTCAGAGCATCAACCACAACGTTGGCCTTTCCCGGGTGGTACAATATCTCACAGTCGTAGTCCTTGACTAGCTCGAGCCACCTCCTTTGTCTCATGTTTAACTCCTTCTAAGTGAAGAAGTACTTAAGGCTCTAGTGATCTGCAAACAACTGAATCTTCTCACCATACATGTAGTGCCTCCAAATCTTTAAAGCAAAACAACAACTGCCAACTCCATGTCATGAGTCAGATAGTTTTTTTCGTAAGGTTTTAACTGTCGGGAAGCATAGGCAATCACTTTCCCATGCTGCATCAGAACACAACCCAATCCAAACTTGGAAGCATTACTAAACACTAGGGCGGACGCCAAACTATACTTCAACAAAGTAAAACTTTCTTCGCAACTGGCATCCCAAACAAAGTCAACACCCTTTCTAGTCAATCTGGTAAAGGGTGCTGCTTTAGCAGAAAAGTCCTTGACGAATCTACAGTAATAGCCTTCCAAACCCAGAAAGTTTTGAATCTCTACGACCGTAGTCGGTCTGGCCCACGAACTCACTGCCTCAATCTTGGCGGGATCCACTCCAATGCCATCTTTTACTCCCGAAGAAGGCTCAATCTTGTCAGCAAGTGAAGGCTCCTAAACATACTTACTTCTTCAGGAGTAAGTATGTTAGATAGCGAGAAAGTTAAGAGTGGTCTACAGATATTCGAGCAAGTAGCTTTCCTTGGACACTCTTCAAATATCTGTAGACCACTCTTAACTTTCTCGCTATCTAACATACTTACTCCCGAAGAAGTTGCAACACATAACTCAAACCCTAAAGGTTTGAGTTCCAAACAAGCTTGTCTAACAAATGAATTAGATGCAAACGAGTGGGTCGAGCCCGAATCAAACAACATAAATGCATAGTGATCTAAGAAAAGCAGCGTACCTGTAACTGCAGCTTCAATCTGCTCCACCTCTTAGCGAGTCGTAGCAAAAACGTGGCCCTGCTACTGAGCCGACCTGGCAACTGCTCCAGCTTGAGGGCAAAATCTGGCCAAGTTCCCTTCCTTGCCACAGCTGTAGCAAGCTAGGGGCGCAGCTCCATAAACTCCATAATGCGACTTGCCACATGTGTTACACTGGGGCAGCTGCCTGACTGCGCCCTGTTGGCAGTTCTACTGTCGATGCTGAGGTCGATGCTGATCTCTACCCCAAAACTGGACCTGGCGATACTGCTGCTGACCGCCTAAATGGGAACCACTGGAAGACTCAAACTTCCTCTTCTGACCAGAATACGACTGAAGAGTCTGAACAGGTGCGCCAGAGGCTCGTACAGGTGGGTACTTAGCGTTATAAATGGTGCCTAAAGCTACAGCCCAAGCATACGACTTAGGAGCAATTGCTCGAACATCTTGAGCAACCTCCTTCTCAACCCTCCAACAAACTTCTTTATCTTGAGCTCCTCTGTGGCTATCAACTCAAGAGCAAAGTAACTGTACTCAGAAAACTTCTTCTCATATCCAGCTATGGAGTCAGTCCCCTTTTTCAGGTTTGAGAAGGCCTCTGCCATCTCCTGCTGGGCCTCTTCACTGATATACTTGGCCCGAAACTCAGTTCTGGAGAACTCTTATGAGGCTGGTGGAGACCCTACCGGTCTACCTCTATCTGTGGACTTCCACCACCAAATTGCTGTATCAGTCAGCACATGGGCGGCACACCTCGACCTGTGGACATCCAGATAGCTCATAACCCGAAAGATATACTCCATCCTAGCCAACCACTTCGCTGCTACCAGCGAGTTCTCAGAAGCATTAAACTGACTGGGCTTCCACTTACAGAAATCTTTGAGCCACTTGCCATACTCGGTGGCTTCATCAACATCATCTGCCTCAACAATAGGCTCTTGCCCGTCTGAAGGGTTCACCGGGGCTACTGGGGCAGCTGGGGGTGCCTATTGGATCAACTGCGTCAGTTGGGCTATCTATGACTGGGACTCCTCTCGTTGAACTGCAAGCTGCGCCTAGGTCTCAGCTCTCTGTTGAGCCAATAAACCTACCATCATCTCTTTCATGGCCGAAGCAAACTCTGCTCCAGGAGTCTCACTCTGAGGCAAGGTAGTCTCTACCTCCACTCTCGGTAAATCAACAGGCGGGGCCAATGGTGGCCTGTGGGTCTAGTTAACCCTGGACGTGGTCTCATTTACAGCTGGCTCCGTACCAACTCCTAGGTTGGTAGTACTAGACGGCCCTGCTTCTCGACGTGTGACCGGCATACTGGAGATCTACACTCAAACCACAAAGAGTTAGTCCTCACTTGGACCCTCACTGCCAAGAACAGGTAACACATGTATATTAGATGGAGTATTGTAACAAAAACCCTTAACAAAAGAACTTTCGACATACCTGACGGCTGTTGGAGTGCTGATGATCATGGGAACAAACGACCTAACTCAGTAGGCCAGTCTACAGAATCTATGACTCTGAGCTTTGATACCAACTGTAAGAACCCGACTCTAAAATAGTCATAAACCCAGTTCTTACTCAACATGCATGGTTTAATACGTTCAAAATTAAACTTTAAACCAACCAATAAAACAAATGACTGTTAAACCATTCAAAATAGTTCATAAAATAAAAACATTGTTGAGCCTCTGGCCAGAGGTATTCAAAACAATTTTAAAACATGAAAATCCATTATAACCAAAACTATCCTGCATGCTAAATAAAGACAACATATAAAATTAAAACAACAGACGCCCATGATCAAGCAGCTTCTCCTCTAGCCTTCCCGGTGCTGTCCCAAATTACCTGGTGGAAAAACCACAAAAAATAAGGGTGAGTACAAAGGCACTCATTAAGGATCCCCAATCGGGGTATAGTACGAAACAACATCTCATCCAGCATCAGAGTAAACATGCAAACAGTTACCAACACAGAATCCCTGGGTTGAGTTGTCAATACAACTCCTGAGTCATCAGAAGTCTCTTACTTCCGGCCTAGTGATCAGCTCAATAACTGATCCCGAACAGATATCCTCGAAGGTCTCATACCCTCGGCCAAATGACCAACTCAAAAGTTGATCCCAAACAGATATCCTCGAAGGTCTCATACCCTCGGCCAAGTGACCTACTCAAAAGCTGGTCCTGACCAGCTCTCCAAACTAGTATTGGGAGATCTGAGAGAGTACCTGGTGTTTGGCTCTAAACTCAAAACAGAATTGTGTACTCACGAACATTAGCCCGAGGAAGCTCTCCTCCCAGCGCCTAACGCGTGTGCGCGCACACCGCATGCTGCTGCAAACAGCATAAATGTAGGGGCCTAAGGACAAACTACGTCAGTCCAGGTACGCATGCCTAACGACTAGGAAGCGGTGTCACTGATCTATAGTAGTGCGAGGCCCTTGGCACTCATCTATAGCAGCCTGAATATCACCGAATGCCTGAAGGTAAGAACCGTCCAAGGCAGGCTTGCACCATTGGAGGGGTTCCGCTCTAGCAGGCTACAGACTAGGCTTATGCCGTTGTGGTGAGCTAGACCACACCCGGCTGCTGAGGGCGGGATCCTATCCTCGCTGGTCCTGACCTGTAGGAATAAAGTATGCTATGTCCGCTCTCAGCCTCTGAATGATGACAACCTGACAAGTTCTATCTAAGAATACTCGACCATGTTCCCTATCAATCAAACATGCTCAACAACATATAAACCCCAGCATGGTACTACGAGCTTAAAACAAGAATCAAAGCATGCTGGAAGAACAAACCTAGCATGGCACTAACATGTGGAAACAAGAACAATCATGCTAGCAGAACAGAACAACATATAATCCTATCCACTAAACATGCTCGTAAACAGTAAACATGCAACAAGAATACAATCAACTAAGTCTCGTAAGGCCCACACAACCCCAGTAAGAAATCCTTACCTGGAAAACAAACAAAAAACACAACAGATAAATAGTGCTCCTTGAGCTACAGAACCAACACGAACCTAAGCAGATATAAAAGCAGGCACAAATTAATAATTAACAGCTAAACAACACTAGGTGACTAAAGGCACAAGGCTCAGGAAGCAATTTACCCTAAACCGAGAAGGACACAAGCTCTCGGTCACAAGGTAGCTTGACTGCGGTAGGGTCACGGTGCGGCTGCGCGGCTACACGGTAGATCAGCAGCTAGGCGAGCGGCCTGGCGTGCATGCGGGGAAACACAAAGGCGTGGCTAAGAAGCTGCGTGTGCGGTAATGATCGGCGAAGGCGGTGGCTATCCATGAGCTGGGCGAAGGCTTTGCGGGCTCGACAGCGATGGGTGAAGGAGACACGAGGGAAACGGGCTCGACGGTGCTGTGCGGAGCGAGGCGAAGGGCGAGGCGATGCGTGTTGCAGTTAAGGCTTGGCGATCCATAAGGCTGCGATCGAGAGTTGGTGCGTACGATCGGCGATGGAGCTGGCTCGTGTGGTGTTGATCTCGGTAAGAGAAAGGCAGCGATGGAGATGGTGAAGAAGAATCGGCGATGGGGTTGCAATGGTGTTCTCGGTAAGAGGAAGGCAACGATGGAGTTGGTGAAGAAGAATTGGCGATGGGGTTGCAATGGTGTTCTCAGTAAGAGGATGGAGAAGAGAGAATTCGAGAGGGAGAAGAAAAAGATGTGGCTAGGGCTTGGGAGAAATCGCAAATCGATTTCCCTTTTCTTTTAATCGATTAATCAATGTCAAAATGCCATGTGTCAAAGTCAACCTACTTTCGAGTCCCAGCGAAGGCAACTTAAATCCCATTTTCCTCTTTTTAATTAAACTCCAAACCTCTAACCATCCAGCTTCGAGTCCTGGCAAGGGAAAACTTAAACAAACATTTTCTCATTTTTCTCTTTTAACCGAAACAATCTCCAAACTTCCCAAAAGCAATTAACCCGAAAGTCCTGTAAACACAAAATAGCCCTGGTATCAATTAAAAGTAAGAACAACCTTGAAAGTCGATAAATTACCAAACTAACCTAGGGGTAAAATGACCAAAATACCCTTGAAAGCTAGAACCGCTACCGAATAAACAACTGAACATACCTAGAGAACCAGAATGAAAAACTGGGCCGTTACACCTGGGCAGATAACCTTGAAGGTGGGGACCGGTGAAGTTGTTTCAGCAAGAGCTGTTGGAAGTATCAAGTTATTTTTCAACAATTCTTTTTTATAGAATGTGTTGTTGGTTCTTTGGTTTAAAATGAACCTAGTTTCAGTTTCTTGCCTTATAAAACAATTTGATTCAATAATTTTTAATGGAAATTCAGTTTTTATTTCGAAGAATGGCTTAAAGCTTTGTTAGGAAATTAATGTAAATAACTTGTATATGCTCAAACTTAGGATTTGTAAGACACTTCTAAATACTGAACTATTTAAAACAGCAAATAGTAGAGCAAACAAACGACAAAGACTTTCTCCTGAATCGAATACATATCTTTGGCATCTAAGGTTATGCTGTAGGCATTGTTAGCAGACATCAGTCAAATCTAGGAATGGATCATTGGATTACGGTTAAGAATATTCTCAAGTATCTTAGAAGAACGAGAAATTATATGTTTGTGTACGGTCCTAAGGATTTGATCCTTACTGGGTACACAGACTCTAATTTTCAAACTGATAAGGACTCTAGGAAGTCTACATCAGGTTCAATGTTCATCCTCAACGGTGAAGGTGTAGTTTGAAGAAGCATCAAGTAAGGATGCATCGTAGACTCCACTATGGAAGCTGAGTACATAGCTGCTTGTGAAGCAGCAAAAGAGGCAGTATGGTTGAGAAACTTCCAAACAGATTTTGAAGTGGTTTCAGATATGGATAAGCCGATCACCTTATATTATGATAACAGCAAAGCTGTGGCTAACTCCAGGGAACCTAAAAACCATGAGAAAAGCATATAGAGAAGAAATACCACCTCATCAGAGAGATAGTGCATAGGGGCGAAGTTGTTTTCACCAAGATTAACACGGTTGACAAACCATCAAAGTCTCTGGCTCCCAGCTAAGGATCCACTGTGGATCTCCAAGTGGGTTATCAAAATAACCTCAAGAATCTTGAGAGTCTCTAACTCTTGGTTATGGTGACCAGCACACTAGGCTGATCCTGGACGCTTGGGAGAGTACCCAAACATCGGGCTCTAAACTGGAAGGAAGGTGTACTGATACACTAGCCCGAGGGAGCTCTCATCTCAGCATCTAATGCACATACGCGTACACTGCATGCTCCTGCAAACAGAATAAATGTAGGCCTATACAAACTATGTCGGTCTAGGTACGTATGCCTAAGACTCGGAAAGGTGAGCACTGATCCACAGCCTGTGGGAAGCCCTCGGCACCATACTGTGGTAGCTTGAATCACATCCAACACCTGAAGCTAAAGGTTGTCTCAAGCTAGGCTTACACCAAGGAAAGGACCTCGCTTTAGCAGGCCACAAACTAGGCTTATGTCGGGGTGGTAGCTGCTCCACACCCATCGACCGGGGGTAAGGAAACTGTCCTCACAGCCCGACCGGTGGGGACACATACGTCGATCTGCTCTCAGCCTCTAAATGATGACAACCTAACAAGATCTAGCTACAAAATACCCTAGGGCTAACAGAGTTCAACATCAACAACATTGCACAATAATATACAGCATAACATAATCACAGATAAAACAGTCACCGCAACAATAGTAGTGTAATCCAGAGTACATAAATCTACATGCTAGATCCTATCAGACAAGTCATACAATCCTATCCACTAATAAGTATATTCACAGGCAGTAAGCAGACAAGCCTATATACTAACAAATTCAGTAAACAGAAATACGTGCAAAGTCCTATCCATTAGCATGCTTAGAAAACAGTAACACACAACCAGGAAATTATCAATGTCAAGCGCAGGGTCTACACAACCCCGACAAGGAAATCCTTACCTGGAAAACAAGCAGTAGAATACACAAAACTAGGCTCCTTGAGCTGCAGAACACCAATACGAGTAACAACCTAGGCATAGCAATTAACAAGCACACAATTAACATCTAATAGCTAAGCAATACTAGGTAACCAAAGGCCCAAGGCACGGAAAGCCTTACCCCTAAACCGAGAAGACGGGCTCGGTAGAAGGCTTCAGCGAAGGCAAAATCGAAGCTGCTTGCAGACGTGCACTGGAACGAGAGCAGGCGAGGCTCGGCGAGGGCGAAGCTGTGGGCAAACGTCTTGCTGAGGCGAAGGGTTCGCTGGAGCAAAGATGAAATTGGACATGTCACGGTGGATCAGCTCGGATAAGCGAACGAGTGTGGTTTCGGTGGAGGACTCGACCGTGCGACGAAGGGCTGTGCGAAGGCGAACGGAGAAGAGTAATGGCGACCACGAGACTGTGAATAGCACAAGGTCAACGGATCTTACATCAAGCCACAGAAAACCCACGGAGAGCAAAAATGGTTTCGAGCGAAAAGTACCTGAGGCGAACGGCTGCTCGTGAGAACGCTGTGGCACGAAATGTTTCGACGAAGGGTGCGCGAAACTGGGCGAGCGAGGGACTGTACGCGATGATGAGCAGTGAACGGTGAAGATCTCGGATGAATTAAAGCTTCGGCGACAAAGGGGCTGCTCTTGGATAGGGGACTTAATCTCGGTGAAGGGAAAGGGTTTTCGGCCAAGGAGAAAGGGAAAAGTGGTTTCGGCGATTTGGGAGAAAAAGAAAGAAAATGAGAAAAAGGTGAAATTGGAGAAATGGCTGGGTATTTATATGTCTCGGCCAAAGGAAAGGTTTTAATAGGATTGCGATACGTGTCCTCAGGCGGTTCCGGCTTCGAGTCCTGGCGAAGCCATTTTTTTCTTTCTTTTTCTTATTTAATCAAACAAAGGCTCCAAACTTCTCAAATAGCAATGCTAGCCCTGGAGACCTGAAACCGAAATAAAAACTCGAACTCAGCAATTAACAGAACCGTCTTGAAACCCTGGTTAATTACGAGACTACCCCTGAAGGCAAAATTACTAAAATACCCTTGGAGGCTCAAACTGCCTTAACGGCCCAACAGAACAACTGAAAAAGCAACTGAACATACCTAGAGAACCGGAATGGGAAACTGGGCCGTTACAACCCAACAAGTTCTATCTAAGATTATTCAACCCTGTTTCCTAACAATCAAACATGCTCAACAACATATAACCCTAGCATGATACTACGAGCTTAAACAGGAATCAAAGCATGCTGGAAGAACAAACCTAGCATGGCACTAACATGTGAAAACAGGATCAATACATGCTAGCAGAACAGAACAACATAAAATTCTATCCACTAACATGCTCGTAAATAGTAAACATGCAACAAGAACACAATCAATAAATATTTCGTAGGGCTCATACAACCCCGGTAAGAAATCCTTACCTGGAAGGCAAGCAGAAAATCACAAACAGATAATAGTGCTCATTGAGCTGCAGAACCAACACGAACCCAGCAAATAATAATAACAATAATTACACTCTAAACATCTAGCAGCAAACGAACAACACACACAAGGCTCGGGAAACAATACCCCTAAACTGAGAAGATAGACTTGGCGAAGGCAAAGCTGAAGTCTTGCGTGTGGCGAACGAGGCACCGCTGGTGCGAAGCTCGGCGAAGGACGAGGCTGCAGCACTACGTGAAATTGGCAGTAGGCTTCGCAAGGGAGAGGCTGCTCGACAGCGTGGGTGGAGGTCTCGCTAAGGAGAAGGGCTCGCTAGGGCGAAATCCGAAGGCAAACGTGGCACGGTGGATAGGCTTGGATAAGCCGACGGGTACGAGCGGCTAGGGAAACGACTGTTTCCTCTCAGCAAGGGATGCGTGGTCGAGAACGAAAGGCTGCAATCTTGAGTGTGTGACGAAGGCTGTGCAGAGACGATCGGCGAGAAGGGATGGCGATTGTGAGGCTGCAAAACGAACAAGGGTCGACGGATCTTAACATCAGACCAAGGAAAACCAACGGAGAACGAGCACGGTTAGGGAAAAACATACCTGAGGCAGTGGAAACGGGATCGTAAGTCTGAGATCGCTACTGGTGTTCGCGGACGAGCGGCTGCTTGTGAAGGGTGATGTGCGGCGGTCAAAGGCTGTTGCTCTCGGCAAGGGTGAGTGTGCAAACGACAGCTTAGGCTCGGCGAGGTATTTGCTTGGAAGGAATAAGATCGGCTAGGGCTGGATCTCTTGACTGCAAGGGAGTCTCGGCGAAGGTGAGGAGATCAGCAAAGAAGCTTGGTGATGGATTGGAGATGGTGTGTTCGGCAATGGAGAAGAGGAAGAAGAAGAGAGAATTGAAAGAGAGAAATCGCCAAGGAGATGGAGAAATGCGGCTAGGGTTTCAGATTTGGAGGAATATGGGGGTTTAAATAGAGTTTTCAAGTAATCCCAACTTCGAGTCCTGGCGAGGGAAGAATAAATGACTATTTTTCCCTTTTTTCTCTTTTTAACCAAAAGGACCTCCAAGCTTCCCAAAAAGCAATTCTAACCCTGGAAACCTAAAATCGTAGCAATAACCCAAACTCAGCAAAAGATAGAAATAGCCCCAGACCCTGAAGGCAAAATTACCAAAATGCTCCTAAAAGCTCAAACTGCCCTAACGGCCTAACCGAACAACTGAAAATACAACCGAACATACCTGGAGAGTCGGAATAGAAAACTGGGCCGTTACAGCAACGTACTCCCATGATCCATCGGCTCCTCCTCTAGCCGTCCCGGTGCTGTCCCAAGTTACCTTCGCCGAGACTCCCTTGTAGTCAAGAGATCATACAGTACGCAAGTCACATCATCTAGCATCCTAGCATACAAGCAAGTCAAACAACTAAGCAGGCAATCTCACAACAAATCCAACAACAATATATTCTCAAACCTCGAGAGTCTCTAACTCTCGGCTAAGGGATCCAGTTCGAATCTCAGAATGAATTATCAACATAACTCTAGAATCTCGAGAGCCTCTAACTCTCGGCTAAGATGATCAGCTCACAATGCTGATCCTGGACACTTGGGAGAGTACCCAAGTGTCTGGCTCTAAACTTGTTGGGTTGGTTGGGTTGTCTCTTTAATTGGGTTGGGTTGGGTTGGAAAAATGACCAACCCAAAAATTTGGGTTGGGTTGAAAACCTCTTCAACCCAACCCATGTTCACCCCTAATAGTTATCACTCAATTACAAAGAAACAAAAAATATGTACTTTAACCATTGAACACGATATTTAAAACACGATAACGAATACCTAGAAAACTCAATTTTTTTGACCAAAAAAAAATTTTCTTTTCATATATAAAATATTTTATTTTTATTAAACATTTAACGACTTTTTTCGCATAATTCCCAACTTATGCTTAAAATTGGAAACTTTTGCTAGTTTAAAACTGTAACTTTTTGTTTGTAGGCTTCCAAACTCAGTTTTTTAATTGAGTATTTAATTTTACGATAAAATATTCAAATTTTTTAGGTCATATGAAGTATACCTACCTCTCCATTTCAAAGAAACAAAAAAAATATGTGCTCTGACTATTGAGCACGAAACTTAAAACGCAAAAACAAATACCTAGAAAAACTCAAAAAAAATTTATGAAAAAGAAATCTCTTTTGAATAGATAATTTTTTTTTATTAAATATTTAAACAGCTTCTTTTGTATAATTCCTAACTGGTGCGTCAAATTGGAAACCTTGATACTATAAAAACAGTAACTTTTTGTTTTTAGGCTTCCAAACTCAGTTTTTTAACTGAGTATTTGATTTTAGTGCCAAACATTCGAGTTTTTTAGATCATATGGAGTATACCTACCACCCCATTACAGAGAAACAGAAAATATGTGCTCTGGCCATTGAAAACGAAACTTAAAACGCCATAACAAATACTTAGAAAACTCAATTTTTTGACCAAAATAAAAAAGAATGCACTTTTTATTTGATAAAATTGTTTATTTTTATTAGACATTTAACAGCTTCTTTCGCAAAATTCCCAATTGATGCTTAAAATTGGAAACATTGATAGTATAAAAACTGAAACTTTTTGTTTTTAGAATTCCAAACTCAGTTTTTTAACTAAGTATTTGATTTTAGTGCTAAACATTCAAGTTTTTTAGGTCATATGGAGTATACCTACCACTCCATTACAAAGAAATAGAAAATATGTGCTCTGACCATTGAACACAAAACTTAAAACGCGATAATGAAAACATAGAAAAACTAATTTTTTTAAAAAATAAATAAAAAGAAATCTCTTTTGAATAGATAAAATTAATCATTTTTATTAAACATTAAACAGCTTCCTTTGCATAATTCCCTACTGGTGCATAAAACTAGAAACTTTGATAATATAAAAATTGGAACTTTTTGTTTTTAGGCTTTGAAACCCGGTTTTTTAACTGAGTATTTGATTTTACGGCAAAATATTCAAGTTTTTTAGATCATATGAAGTATACCTACCTCTTCATTTCAAAGAAACAAAAAATATGTGCTTTGACTATTGAGCACGAAATTTAAAACACAATAATGAATACCTAGAAAAACTCAAAAAAATTTATGAAAAAGAAATCTCTTTTGAATAGATAAATTTTTTTTTTTTTATTAAATATTTAAAAAGCTTCCTTTGCATAATTCCTAACTGGTGCGTAAATATGGAAACCTTGATGTTATGGAAACTTTCACCTTTTGTTTTTAGGCTCCCAAACTCAGTTTTTTAACTGAGTATTATATTTTAGGGCTAAACATTCAAGTTTTTTAAGTCATATGGAGTATTCCTACCACTCCATTACAAAGAAACGGAAAATATGTGCTCTGACCATTGAACATGAAACTTAAAACTAGATAACGAATACCTATAAAAACAAAAAGAATTTAAAAAATAAAAAAGAAATCTCTTTTGATTTGATAAAATTGTTCATTTTTATTTATCATTAAACAGTTTCCTTTGCATAATTCCCAACTAGTGCTAATATTGGAAACTTTTATAATATAAAAACTTAACCTTTTTGTTTTTAGGCTTTCAAAATCTGTTTTTAACTGAGTATTTGATTTTAGGGCCAAACATTCGTGTTTTTTAGGTCATATGGAGTATAGCTACCACTCCATTACAAAGTGTAACGACCCAACTTTCTAAATTACTCTAATGGGGTGTTACGGACGCATGCATTTTAAAATCCACAAAATTGATTTAATAATCACATGCAATTTCAAAGAAACTTCGTAAAATCATGAAACACAACTTCATGACCAATCGTATTATCTAGAATAGGTGAGTGTCTCAAGGGTCTCACAAGAGAATTATGTAATGAACTTCATAACCTGTTATATTTTTGCATTTAGGTGAATGTCTCAAGGGCCTCACAAGAGAGTTGTGTAACGTACTTCATAACCTGTCATGCTGAGTTTAAGCGAGTGTCTTGAGGGCCTCACAAGAGAGTTATGCAATGAACCTCATGACCAAGTAAAAAGCTAAATTGCATTGAGAAGAAAGTTGATTGTTTGTGAAAGTGTTATGAAACCCCTGGAAATTGGAACTAACAACCTTGTTCAAGAACAAGACCTTTAGAACTGAAACCCAAAAACTATATGGAATCAACCCAAGGAGAAGTTTTGGAATGAAATTACCTTGATGATTAAGATCAAGAGTAAAGAAAACTTGTTTCTAAACTCATAATTTGAATCACTCCACAAGTAGTTTGGTCAATACAACTTGAATGATCCTAGCATGCAATTTAATCACAAGAATTGCAAAGTAAAACAAGCTCTTGGCTTAAGAAGCAAAATATGCTATTTCATTAAAAAAAACAAAATGTGTTTTGGTTTATATCCAAGTTGGCTTTTTATAGCCTTCAAAGTATAACCTAAATCCAGAAAATAAAGCCTCTTTAAATGTGTAACCTCCCAAACATCAATGCCATTTTGACCCACTAACAAAAGTAACCTAAAAAAATCCAATAAATGACTCAAAACTGAAAATTACACTAATGGCCATAAATCCGAATTTGAATGGTGACATTCATTCTCCTTGGTATTTCTAACTATTCTTAAGTGAATAAAACTTAATTGGAAGTAGCTTGATGCATAGTCTCATTAGTTGATGCTTGACCTACATTAAATGAAGCTTTGGATGAACTTGAGTTCATTTAATGCAACTTCATCTTCAACCTTGACTTTAAAGCAAATGTAAGAAAATGCTCCAACATCTTCTAAGACTTCCTTCGTCGAGCTCATCATAGCTTGAACTTGAGTGATTAAAGCTTGTTGTAGCTTCTTGGCTCTTAATTTAATAATTGGACCTTGAGGCATGACAATAGATGTTCCATGTTTCACATCAGAAAGGCATGTAATGAAAATCATGGTCAGTTAGTAAGCTATGATGAGACGAGAATAAATATGTGTTGCTAGCATGTTGAGTTCTTCTTTGTGCATTGTACCCCTGTTGGGGAGTTCTTACTGAATATTCTTTTATACTCACACTTTCTGTGGTTTCTTCTTTCTACAGGTAATCAGAGACATCACCGATATGGTTAGCTGAAAAGATACTGAAATGATCATTGGTAGAGCTTGCTGCATTAGTCTGATTAGTTGATAGAATAGTTGTCATTTCTATTGTTCCACTGCTGGCATGTTAGAGTTGAACTCCTGTTATTTATGTTTTTGAAATAATTTGTAACGATTGGGCATGGATGCCTCTTTGCATCATTTTGTTTATTTATTTTAAATTGTATTTGGAACAACCTTGGCCAAGGGCTTTTAGTTATTTTATTATTTGAAATAAAATGCAACAGGAGCGGTTATCAAGTATTTGAATTTGAAAATTTAAAATTGTATATTTCTAACTGTTTTTTATTTGAGTCAGCACGTGCTAAGAATCGTAGTTAAAAATTACGGGTTTTTACATTTGGTATCAGAGCACAGAGTCATAGATTCTGTAGACTGACCTACTGAGTAGGTTGTAGTTTTCTCCCATGATCTTCAGCATTCCAGTGAGCATTAGATATGTCAGTTTTTATAAGGGTTTTGATTAATGCACATAGAATCTAGCTTACATGTTTATTATTAATTGCTTGTTTGGTTAGTCTTATGCGTGGATTAATAGGTTGTAGTCCTCAGGTGTAGACCCCGAGGAATGGTAGAGTGTTGAGTTACCTGGAGCTTAGTTATTGAGATAGCAGCTGCCAGATGAGGTGCAATGGCACCAGCAGCCAATAGAGGTGCATCCTCCTTAAAAGCAGGTTTCTGAAGCAAAGTTAGCTACTACCTTCAAGAAAAGTTTAAAGAGATGTTCGCCGAGAAACGATCAAAATTTAGATGTAGTTACATAGCTTACACGGTTGTCTAGCAGGCAGCCTCAGTAGTACCACCGTTTCTAGTAGCTTCGATGGTTAGAGAAGCACATCCAAGTTTAGCTGCTAGTTCTACAGTTGAAGATTGTATTGCTCAGATGAGCAGTTAAGTTAAGAGTTTTTGAAAAAGGAGTAAGGTCGAGATTGGAGGCGATGACTGGGTCGCCAGCAGTTGTAAGTAATTGTTAGAGTAAACCATTGTACTTTTGGTGTTACCTGGGTTATACTCGACCCGTTCGTTTCATCGATCCCCATGTGAAATAAGCTTAGTTAGAACTGAAACCTTTAGGGTCGAGCAATGTGATGCAACCCAATTTGAAGTTAGTATGTTCTTCTCTAAGAAGGTGAAAGATGGTCGGATCGTAGTGTCTAGTGAGCTTTTGGTTGCTACCCTCATAGTACTGCCTATGATCGATTTTGATGTGAATCTTGGTATGGAGTGGTTAGTTGATAACCATGATGTAAGTGTTTGCCTCCAGAAAGAAGTTGTGTTTAGTACGCCCGAGAAGATAAACTTTAAGTTTTAAAGTGTCAGTAGTGGATCTTGTCCACAGTTAATTTCAAGAGAGGAAGCCAGTTGATTGATGGTTGAGGAGCCTAAGGTTCATTAGCCAAGTTGACAGCTGACGTTTGTCCAAAGCTATCTGTGGTTTGAGTACTAGTAGTTCAGGAATTCGTGGACGTTTTCCCTGAGAAGTTAAGATTTAGCTGTAGAAGTTATTGGTTAGAAGGTTCATTCTTCCTAGTGTTGTCCTTAGAGAGCACCTGTGTTGTTGTAGAAAGAAGGATGGATCGATGCGCCTTTTCATCGACTATAGGGAGCTGAACAAGGTTACAGCAAAGAATAGGTACCTGTTTCCTTGCATAGATGTTTGTTCGATCAGCTTCAGGGAGCATTAGTGTTTCCAAGATAGATTTTTTATCAGTATCCCTAGTTAAGGATCAGGGATTGAGATATCCCGAAGACAGCTTTTAGGACGAGGTATGGTCATAATGAGCTCATAGTAATGTCTTTAGGATGGACTATACCAACCATCTAAGTTTAGTGTTTATAGTTTCAAAGAAGAATGAGCTGTTGTTAAGTTCCTAAGTGTGAGTTTTGGCTAGAGCAGTTGGTCTTCCTAGGCCATGAGGTTTTCTCGAGAAAGTGTTTTAGTGGATTCCGAAAAGTTTGAAGTAGTGAGTTCTTGGGCAGAATCGACATCAGTCGTATAGATTTGTAGCTTTTTGGGTTTCACAGGGTGTTATAGATGATTCATTGCCAACTCTTTCGAAGATAGCAAGGCCTATGACCCGGTTGACACGAAAAGGTTGCGAGTTCGTTTGGAACGATGCATGTAAGGAAATTTTTGCAAGTTTGAAAGGAGTTTTGGATGCAGTGCCAGTTTGGACTATTCATGATGGAATATCAGGTTTTACAGTTTTAGTGAGACGTCGTGTAAAAGAACAGAGTGTATCTCGTTGTGGAACGGGAAGGTGATCGCCTATGCTTCCTAACAGCTGAAGCCTTACAAGCTATTTTACTCAGTGCACGATTTGAAGTTAGCATCAGAGTTTCATGCATTGAAGATCTGGAGGCATTGTCTGCATGGAGAGAAGATTTAAATCTTCACAGATCCCAAGATGCTCAAGTGTCTCCTCACTTAAGAGTACTGGAATTTGAGACAGGGGAGGTGGCTCAAGTTGGTTAAGGATTGTGACTCTGAGATTTTGTACCACCTAGGTAAGACCAATGACGTGGCTAGGGCACTTAGTAGAAAAGCGTCGCACTCAGCAACTTTTTGGTTTGAGTAGCCCGTGTTTGTAAGAGATGTGAAGTAGGTCGATATTGTAGCGATGATCGAGCAAGTTACCGTCAGGATAGCATAGTTGACAGTTGTGTCGTTCATCAGGCAGATGGTCATTGGGAATCAGCTGAGTGATCTAGAGTTAGTTAAGATTGTTGTATAGTAAGTGCCTCTATGTGCCAGCAGGCCCGAGGCTGAGAGTTGAGTTGTTGTTTAAGGCTCATGATGCCTCGTTTAATTGGCACCTATGAGGCACCAAGATCTGTCTGGAATTGAAACAGTCATTTTGGTGGAGCAACATGAAGAGAGGTAGTTTAGTTGTTTGTAAGTGCTTCACTTGTCAGCAAGTGAAGGCACACAGGCAGAAGTCGGTATAACTTTTGCACCCTTTAAGTTTACAGCTATGGAACTGGGAAGAGATTTCGATAGATTTCATTTTAGGCTTGTCGAGCACCTTAAGAGGTTATAAAATGATTTGGGTGATAGTAGACCGTTTGACCAAGAGTGCACATTTCATCCTAGAGAAGATCACTTACTCTGTGGAGAAATGGGCAAAACTGCTCCTTTATCAGGTTGTGAGGTACCATGGGGTGCTAGTTAAGATTGTTCAGATAGAGATCCTAGGTTCACTACCCGCTTTTGGAGAGCTCTCCAGAAGGAGGTTGGGGGATCGACAGTTGATGGGTCAATGGTTATTACAGATGTTTAGTGAGGCAGTTTAGAGAACAGGTCTCGTTTGCTGACAGTTCAAAGTTGTTAGAAAAGTTGTACTGATGCTCGACGTAGGAAATTTGAGTTTGAGGTTGGTCAGTGTGTTCCTAAAGGTACTATGTAAGGTAACTTTAGGTTTGGTAAGAAGGGGAAGTTGAGCCTCAGGTTGGTCAGTGTGTTCCTCAGGTTTGTCGTTTAGTGATAGCTCTCAAATAGAGCATATTTTAGGTTGTCTTAGTTTGCATTATTCTAGAATTAAAAGGGAAAAGCAAGCGCTAATAGAAGAATTACGATGAAATAAATTAGAAAATCAGCATGCATTCATAAAGTAGCATCGGAAGCACAGTTTCATGTTTTTAGTATAAATCAATGCTAAGGGCAGGACATATTAAGCTACACCGCAGAAAGGACAATTAGCGTGAACGATGACCAGCAACGCAAAAAGGCGCAAATTCAAAATGAAAACAAGTTCGAAAAAGACACGCCAACAAGGAAAAATTCAAGAGTCAATCAGTAATCAAGGCAGCGTCAATCAAATAAATTTCAGCAACAATCAGGGGATCCTGCATTAATGAAGATTTCACAGCTCACCTCGACTTGTTGGCCAAGTAAATCAACTCTATAAATACCAAGGTTGGGAGCCGAGAAAAGGTGAGCTTGTCGGTTGGCCATGAAGCCTATCGTGGAGAAAAACAAATGGTGGTGTCGTAAGAGCCGATGACAAGGGGACTGCACATCTTCAGCCGTGCCAATTCCATTTCATTGTTTTTATTAGGAGTAGCTTGTAGCTTTGAACATTTCATAGTTACAATAAAATCATCTGGTTTAACATCTATTTGATGTTTATCTCTATAGTTGCGCTGTAGGAGTTTATGTTTACTATTCATGAATAGAAATATGCTAGAAGCGTAGGTCATTGAGTTTTACACTGCTGCATGATATTTTATATATATATAAGTCCATTAGCTACCCACGCATGTACCTTGTGGTGAGTTCGGAAGAAGGAACCACATGTTGACCCAGTATGCTACATTAGGTTGAGTGAATGTCTGTTCACTACTTAAAGTGTTAGGAATAACTTTACTAAATGCTTGCGTTGTCCTATTGCTAAGTATGGAGTTCACAGCGGAAGCTGGTCCTGCTATAGATCATTAAGTGCGAAGGTACTTATTTGTTAGGGAAGCGAGACTCTCTTTGGCTAGTTCGTGCACTTAGCATTTTCTAGGATTGTTAGTTAGCA
>JBBMKA010039928.1:0-21919 GCA_037833695.1 Sechiopsis laciniata | reverse complement strand
ACTTTCGCACAAAATCATCTCCAAATTCAAGTTCAACTCCACGAATCAAAATTTCTCCGGAAATCTCGTGTGAACAGTATGTTAAATTTAATTAATTGGTATACAACTTTTTTAAAAAGAAAATTATACTAGATGGATTATTCTCACAAAATAATTACAAATGTATTCAAAATTAAATTATTTGCATTCTTAGACATTAATACGTTTTAATATTGTATTATAAATACTCATTAATACAGTATTATAATAAATTTTAAAAAATTACAATAATAATAATAATACAATATTATAAACAAATATATGACAATACTCATTAATATAAAGATTATATTTTCTAAATTTTTTAAAAGTAAATATATTTGTAATTATTTTCTAGATTTGACTAGTTAGATAAATTTTCTTTTTAAAATTAAATATTAACTTTAGTTATTACTTTTAAATAAAATAAAAATATAGATCAAGATTAATTCATCTAACATAGAAATTAGATTTATAAAAAGATAAGTTTAAAATTTATTCCGAAAAAGAAAGGAAAATAAATTAATTTTATAGATAAAGGAGGAAATTTATCTATTCGGAAGAAAAAAAATGTATTGAAGGATGAAAAAAAAAAAAAAAAAGTTGGGCAGCAAAAGCTGGTTGCTGCCCAGGCAGCCCCTAAATATTTCTCTTTTGCAATTCCTCCCATATTTGAAGTCTTAAAATTGCGCAAAAAATTAAGCAAAATTCCACCAACCTTTTGAAAGCATTTGAGATTTTTTTGAAGAGTTTTTGAGCTTCAATTTCTTATATCTTGTAGCCATTTGAGACTTTTAATTTGTAAGAAATCTTTTCTTACAAAGTTGTGAGCTTAGAATTTGTGTATCCACTCTTTGAGAGAATATTCCATATTGTTCTTCAATTCAAACATTATAAGGGTTTCTCTTGATTCCGAAAAAGAAAGAGTGTAGCAGTTTAATCCTGAACTAGCGAAAAGGATTTGAGTTTTTTTTTAGCCTAAGAAAAAGAGGGTTGAAGTGGTTTAATCCTGAACCCGGTAAAAGGATTAGAATTTCTCTTTAGCCTAGGAAAAAGAGAGTCGTGTAGGTTTGGTTCTCACTCGCAAGAGAATCGTATAATAAAATACTCAAGGAGGGCCTTGGGGAGTGGAGTAGGATTTCCGAACCACTCTAAACTTATGTGTCTTTCTCTCTTCCCTTAACTTTTACTTTCCGCTATTTAATTCTTGCATATTAATTTTTTATCGTTGGGTGATTTTAGTTTAACAAGTTTATATCATAAATATTATTTTTAAATAACTAAAAAGTTGACGAACCCTATTCACCTCCCACTATTGTTGTCTTTGAATCCTACAATTGACATCAAAGCAGGTTGATCTTATTTTTAATCAAAATATTTTTTCAAAAAGTATTTTATTATGATATCTATTGTTTGAGTTTCACTTATTCAATTGGTGTTAGTATTTTTGAAAAAAGATTTGAAAAGTTTAATTGCTAGAGTTACGGCAACTTTAGATTTTTTTTGAAAATCATAGATGATATTTGTTCTCTTTAAAAAAAATTTTGCCTTAGAAAATGTTGAGTATTTGTTTGGCTAATGTTTTTTTTTTATGAAATATGTTATTGATCGAAATTTAATTTTATTATATTGCTTATTCTATTTTTTTGTTTAAGAAAAGTTGTAGAATTCTTTTTCATAGAGGGAGTAATTATAAAATTGATATATATTCTTGAATTCTATTAGCATTTTGCTCAAAATTGATACATTTCATGCAATGCTACCATGATTATATTTGTTTGATAGTATCTTTTTTGGTATTTATTGATTTTTGAAGAGGGTTGTTTGTTTTAGGGGCGCTATATTTTATATGCTCATTTAATACTATTCGCCCTATATTATTCTCTTGTCTTCTTATGATGCATGTTACTTATCTTTTTAAGGGGAGTTTTTATTGTCTATAGAGTATTGTCATCTTAGAAATTGTTTCTTTTGGAAATTGATTAATACAAGTGTACTATTTATGGTTAATTTGTGTGTTAAATGTCTTTTTGTCCCTTATTAAGGGAGAATATTAAATTGATTTCAAAAGGGGGGGAAATTAGTGATTGATTTAAAAATGACATTTTTCATTGAATGTTTGCATTAAAATCATCTCTATATTTGTTTTCTTATTTTCCTTTTTGATTGATTCCAAAAGGGGAGAAAAAAATGAGAAAAATGAAAGTATATTCTTATTATGCATGTGTGTTAATTATGCTTCTAGCTCATATTTTATATCACACACCAGTTTGAAGTCATTTTTCTTGATTAATTTGTCATCATAAAAAATGGAAAGATTGTTGGCTTTTTGGTTATCTCAAATTAATTAATTTTAATTAATTAATGAAAAAATGATTTGATGATAACAAACTTGAAATTTATTTGTTAACAATTTTAGTGTTTTTAAGTGTTCATTTGATAGAGCTCGAAAAGACGATTCCAATGCACTTTAAATCATTCGGATCGGGGCTCAAACGAAAAAGTTATGAGTAAAATAAAATTGATGGAAAAATTCTACATGGCGATGACATGGCAAATTCGGACCATTATTATGGAGACACGTGGCAGTTTTGGGTGGCTAGCGCTGACCACTTATTTTGAGACACATGGCATTTTAAATAATAAAAAAAAGAAAAGAAAGGAAAGTCTCCAACGGTTACATTCCTAAAATGGGTTATTACTTTTTAATAATTTTTAATGATTACTTTTGTTAACTAATGGGTTGGCGACACTTGGCAACTTTATTCTCTTTCCTTACCCATTTGAATGGCTGCTTATATATGGCATTAATATATTTTAATTTATTTACTTGCAGCCAATGATAAAATGACATATGGCGTCCCACGACTCTTTTTGCAATTCCTCCTCTATTTGAAGTCTGAAAATTGCAAGAAAAATGGGGGAAAATTAAGCAAAATTTATGCAACCTTTTGAGAGCATTTGAGAATTTTTTGAAGAGTAATTGAGCTTCAATTTCTTTTATCTTGTAGCCATTTGAGGGTCTTAATTTGTAAGAAATCTTTTCTTACAAAGTTGTGAGCTTAGAATTTGTGTATCCACTCTTTGAGAGAGTATTCCATAGTGTTCTACAATTCAAACCATTGAAAGGGTTTCTCTTCATCCCAAAAAAGAGAGAGTGTAACAGTTAATCCTGAACTAGTGACAAGGTTTGAGTTTTTCTTTAGCCTAAGAAAAAGAGGGTTATAGTGGTTTAATCTTGAACCCGGTAAAAGGATTGTAGTTTCTCTTTAGTCTAGGAAGAGAATCATATAGTAAAATATCTAAAGAGGGTCTTGGGAAGTGGAGTAGGATTTTCAAACAACTATAAACTTCGGTACCTTTCTCTGTTCCCTTAACTTTTCTTTCTGCTATTAAATTTAATGTTTTATTGTTGGGTGATTTTAGTTTAACAAGTTTATATCATAAATATTATTTTTTAAATAACTAAAAAGTTTACGAACCCTATTCACCCCCCTTTCGTTTTGTCTTTCGATCCTACAAAATCTACACCAACTCCTTGTGTTGTTGGTAAACCTCTAACCATACCATCGTCATTAAAGACAAGGAGAAATCCATCATGCAAAAAGACCACTCGCAACACACTGCTTCAATTGCTACACCGTCTGTTTAAGAGTTGCAAGATATGATTATGATTTCAATTAGAGCACAATATAGTGAGCCTTCTCAAAGCTCTTTTTGTACTCGAAGCCATACACTAAGAGAATCAACAATCTGAGAATGCCCATTGGTTACCATCGGCCAAAGTTCTAACAATTCGATGGGAAGGGAAACCTGAAGCAACACCTTGCACACTTTGTTGAAACATGTAAAAATGTCGGTATAGAGGAGAACTACTAGTTAAGCAATTTATTCAAACTCTGAAAGGGAATGCTTTTGACTGATATCTGACCTCGAATCTGAATATGTTGATAGCTGGGAAGAACTTGAAAAAGATCCTTAACCGCTTCTGTTGACTGGAAATTTCTGCTAGTTATAGATCGTCATGCCATTATCCCAAATTTAATGGCGAAATTAAATTAGATTTTGAGACAATATTCCTCAAAATTGATTTGGAAAGTTAGTTTATCTTAAATTTGGGTCTAAGACCCAAGTTCATTTAGTGAACCAAGCCAAGGGCCAGGCCCATAAAGACCCAAGCCCATGGTCCATAGAGCTCTATAAATAGAGGAGTTCTCCTTCATTTGAAGGGGTCCAGAGATTTAAAGCTCTAGAGAGAATTCCACCAAATTGAAGACTCTCAAAATCTCCAAGGGTTAAACACACTTTTGAAGTCCAAAACACTTCGAAGGTCAAGCAATAAGCTAAGGACCGATTATCATAGAAAATCAACAAGTCAACGACAAATCATAGATTAACAAGCCAGAGGTTGATTATCATAAAAGATCAACAAGTCAGAGACAGATCAACATAGAAGATCAATAAGTCAAAGATCGATCAAAGATCAATAAGTCAAAGGCCGATCAACATAGAAGATAAACAAGTCAACGGCCAACCAAAGATCGACAAGTCAGAGACCGATCAACATAGAAGATCAATAAGTCAAAGACCGATCAAAGATCAATAAGTCAAAGACTGATCAACATAGAGGATTAACAAGTCAACGACTGATCAAAGATCAACAACTTACTAACTGATCAACATAGAAGATCAACAAGTCAAAGAACGATCAAGATCAACAAGTTAGAGACCGATCAACATAGAGGATCAACAAGTCATAGACCGATCCAACATCAACAAAGTCCACCATGAGAACAAGCTGTGAAGCCCTCAAGACAAATTCAACCTCATGAATAAGCTGTAAAGCCCTTGAGACAAATTCCACTTCGAGAACAAGCTTTATAGCCCTCGAAATATTTGTATATAAGACAGAAAGAATCAGAGGAACAAATAGAGTTTGCAGCCCATATGACACATATTCAAATCAATACAAAATCCAAATTCTTAATTTAAACGTGTCTCGATTCTATCATATCTGTCGAAATCTCGTGTAAACAAATTGTTTGCCAATTTGTTCACATGAGATTTCGACAGATATATAGAATCGAGACACGTGTACATTAATAATTTATGTTTTATATTGATTGAATATGTGCGATGTGGATTACAATCTCTAATTTATTCCTTTGATTCTTTCTCTCTCATATACATATATCTCGAGGGCTATATAGCTTGCTCTCGAGGTAGAATCTCAAGAACTTTGCAGCTTGTTTTTAAAGTTGACTTGTTTCGAGGGCTTTGCAGCTTGTTCTCGATGTTGGATTTATCTTGACGGCTTCACAACTTGTTCTCAAGGTTGACTTTTTGATGTTGGATCCGTGTTTGACTTGTTGATCTTTTAATCGATCGTTGACTTGTTGATCTTGTATGATGATGGGTCTCTGACTTGTTGATATTTGATCTATCGTTGACTTGTTGGTCTTCTATGATGATCGATCTTTGACTTGTTGATCTTTGATCGCTCGTTGACTTATTGATCTTTGATCAGACATTGACTTGTTGATCTTGTATGATGATCTGTCTCTGACTTGTTGATCTTTGATCGGTCGTTGACTTATTGATCTTCTATGATCGATCGTTGACTTGTTGATCTGTTTGAATGATGGACGTGAACAATATGATTTGCGTTCTTCGTGTTTGCTTGTTAGTTTATGGGATTTCTTGACCTTCAAAGTGATTTTGGACTTCAAAATGGTGTTTGGTCCTTGGAGATTTGGAGAGTCTTCAATTTGGTGGAATTCTCTCTAGAGCTTCATATCTCTGACCCCTTTAAATGAAGGAGAGCTCCACTATTTATAGAGCTCTTATGGATCATGGCTTGGGCCTTTGAGCCTGACCCTTAGATTTGGTCTTTTGGATTTGGACTTTCTAGTTTGGTTCACTAAACAAACTTGGGCCTGGTTAAATTTTGACCCAAATTCGATATAAACCAACTTTTTGGTCCAAATTAATTATGAGAAATGTTGTCTCAAAATTTAATTTAATTTCGCCATTAAATTTGGAATAATGACGTGGCGATCTATGAACTGGCTCGAAATTTCTCAATTAACAGCTTCTATAGCACCTGGCGAATTGTCAGCATGATAGAGCTCACCAGCACTAAACAAAGAAAAGGTGAGCTAATCGTCGACTACATCAATCATTGGAGAGCCTTAAGTCTGGATTACAAGGATAGACACATGGAAGTGTATGCAGACAACATGTGCATCCAAGGTATGCATTGAGGACTCCTCTACATTCTTCATGGAATAAAGCCACGCACTTTTGAAGAGTTAGCAACTCACGCCCATGATATGGAGCTAAGCATTGTAACTAAGAAAATAAAGATATCCTTCCTGCACACATAAAAAAAGTAAAGACAAAAGTCAACCATATTGAGAAGGTTTTTAAAAACATCTTTAAAGAATCCATGGTCATGAATACAAACCCCGTTAAGTTTTTCTCAAAAGGAAAAGATAGGAAGAAGAAAGGGCAACAAGATTATGGCGAGAGACGTCGTTTGACTTTGAAAGAGAGGTAGAAAAAGTCTATCCGTTCCCAGACTCAGACATTGTAGACATGCTTGAACAACTACTTGAAAAACAACATATTCAATTTCTAGAGTGAAAACGATCGGAGGAATTGAGAAAGACCAATGACCCCAACTATTACAAATATCATCGTGTTGTTAGTCACCTGATCGAGAAATGTTTCGTATTGAAAGAATTGGTTATGAGATGCACTCGAGAAAGAAAAATTGAATTAGATCTTGATGAAGTAGCTTAAGAAAACCATGTTGCTGTCATATTTCAACCAAAAGTACATTCGTTCATAAGATCATTCCATGGCCAAATGTAAAGCTTGATCCAATTCAGATCATTTGAGCCCGTTAGTGTTTGGTTTCAAGACAATTTTTCAAGTAAAAGTTCACAAGAAGAAAGTTTCCAGAAGAAATACACTTAAGAAAATAAAGAGCCGGCTGAAGATGGCAATGTAGGTTGGACCATTGGGATGCGCCACAAAAGGGGGCAACCAAGTTACGTTATAGAAGAATCACGTATGTTTCAAGAAAATAACAAAAGAAACAGACTTCCAAAGAAAAAAAAGGAAGAAAGATTCCAATAAACCCTAAATATGTGGTGGAAGAAACCGAAAATCTTTGCCAAACCGTCAAACGGTAACACTAGCTGAATTCTTCTAAAGAGCTTTCTAGAAAATGATGAAGAAAAAGTATTTGACATTGTTACATGTCATACCAATACTGTAAAGGAAGATTCAACAAGCTCATAAGAGACAATAACATCTGAACTGGGAGACACATCTTCTTTCAACTTAGAAAAGTTATGGTCACTTCCTCAAACAATCAAGATTACTCTCTTTGAGGCATTAATAGGCTGTGATACTTCTAGTGCCCAAATATCCAAGGCAGTCATATCTGAACCATGCTGCATATCAATAAATTTCACTAATGAAGACTTGATACTAGGTTCAAAGCCTCATAATAGACCATTGTTTGTCTCAGAATACATTCAAGAACAGAAAGTTAGACGAATCCTTATTGATAATGGATTAGCTGTGAACAAAATTGCCAAAGCCAACTATGAAGCAGCTAGGCATTTCAATGGAAGAATTATCCAACAGTAAATTGATGATTCAAGGCTTTAATCAAGGAGCATAGAAAGCAAACGGCATGATACGTTTGGAGCTTATTATTGGAGGCTTAAAAACTGATATTTTGTTCCATATCATAGATTGTAAAACTACATACAAATTGTTACTGGGGCGCCCTTGGATTCATGAAAACTCTGTAGTAACTTCTATGTTGCATCAATGCTTCAAATTTTATCAAGATGGCATAAAGAAAGTAGAGGCTGATACTAATCCATTTTATGAGGTTGAATCTCATTTTGCAGATGCAAAAGTCTATATGAAAGAAGAAAAAGAAATGGAAATTGGAGGTGCAAAATCGTGTTCCTATAATTATGTAAATTGAATTCTACAATCGCACAAGTATACGGGGTCTGCAATAAGTGATAAGTAAAATTTATATCGTTCTCCTCAGGTACTGCGATTTTTACCTATAGATATAGATTAGAATCAAGTGTGGAAAATAGAAAATTGAGTTTGTGATTTGGTTCCCTGCATTTAAGAAAAAAAGAGTTAAAATGCGTAAAATTTAAGTAAATAGAAAGACTCGGCTAAGGTACTAATGGGATGCGTTCACTACTCTAAGGGAAATGATGCAGTAGGGAATATCTATCATACTTCTCAATCTAACGTTGGCTTCTGCATTCTTTCACACTAAAACCAACTCCTGTTGTAGCGTAAAGGACACTTAGCGCACTGCATGCAGTAGTAAAAGGTTTATTCCTAAAAAATTTTTTAAAGCATAAAAGACTTCATACTAACCTACCGAACATGCAAATTAACCTTAGATAATCTCTTCTTCTGATTCAACAACCTATTAGTTTGTGTGGATGGTCGGTCAACACTTACTATTATATTAAACCCTAACTTGAAATGCTTTAGTTATTTCCCCCCTAGTTCCCCTTATCACATGCATAAGTTATCCCATTTTTCCTTAGCGTCGTCTTAACATAATTAGTTCATGATGCAAATAGAGAACACAACAAACGACATGGAAGATAACATGCAGAACATCGTATTAACCAATTACAAAATGATTCTAAAGAAAAAAAAATGCTACAATATAAACTACGAAATAAAAAACACTATCGGCAGATTAATGTGGTTGATGTCATGGTGTCAGAACTTCGTCGTGGGCTCACTCCTCTCTACTTCCTTTCAGGCTCTCGACTTTTCCTATTATAGTATCCTTCTAGGGTTTTGACAAGCGATGAAATCTCATGGCGGCTATGGTTTTTACTTGAGCTACTGATATTACTTTGATTAGGTCGACAATCACATCTTCGATGATTATAGAAAGGAAACTTGAGATTATCGAGTTTATTATACCGGTAATCTGTTTATTAGCTGGCTCTCACTCTGTGTTTGATTCTTTCCTCCTTTATAGATTTAGATCTTAGTTGCTCTGCTTTTCAGCATTCATAGCTCCACTTGCCACTTCGCAGTTGATATTCCTCTTTTGCATTGCGCCATTACCCTAGAGAAATCATTCATTAGTGTGCGACTATCTTTGATTATGCATTTAAAAAAAAAAAAACTAACTCTTTTTCGTATTATAATTCTTATTCTTTGCTTATTCCTCTAATACGTAAGCAATAGCCTTTTTCACCCGTTTACTTGTTGTTTTCACCTTTTTCTATTTGAGAGTAATCAAACCCCCAAACTTAAATTATTGCTTGTCTCGAGCAATGCTGTTATTGGTGCAAAAATTGTTATGAGTATAATACTTATCATAATGTCGTGCTTACCTCTTGCTTTTAGAAAACTTTTCTTAATTTGTATTCTGACTAAATATGTTTTGAACTTAACTACCTCGACCCTTCCATTGATAGAACACTTCCTACTTTACCTCAGTCTTTCCCTTAATAAACATAGTAAACTAGACATTCCTTATCGCAGAAGCAGACGACTCCGAATCTCTTATACAACCCTTGGTTAGCCTTGTTTGTTTTAAATCACTTTATCTACTCTCTTATTTTCTCTTTTATTCCCTTTTTAGCAACTTAGAATCCCTTGTGGCACTTTCTTTTTATCTTTTCATATGTTATAACATACACCAACTCAGGTTACACTCATACCTCCACCCAAATTCTGTAGTTTTTTAGATGATCCGTTTGGACATCAAACTATCAACCTAAGTAGGGAATCAACTAGGTTGTTGGGGCTTAACGAAGGTAGCGGAATGCTTCTATGAAGCTATTGATACTAGCCTCTAACTTATGATTTCCCCCTTTTTTTTTTGCTGTTGCTTTTGCATAAGGCGATTTAATGGGGCTTGCCCTCACCCCCTAACTTAAACTCAGCATTATCCCAATGGTGGCGAGGCGTATGATAGCTCTAAATATTAGCGCTATTTATGCTTCCAAACCATAGTATTTCACTCGATTTACAAGTACAAATTCTCATTCTAAGATAAGTAGATTACAAAAATTCATATAAGTTCGCACTTTAAGCTAAGAGCAGGTACAAGTTAAAAGAAAAATAACAATGCGATTAAGTGCATCAATTTACATGTATAAACGAGAAAATTGCATTAATATAAGAAATGTTTGCTAACATGCTAAACGCGCAAGGAAGCATGGGATTTTGCATTGCAGAAAAACTTATAGTTGATACGGATGATTTGGGAAAAGTAGGAAAGGAAAGTCTCAGAACAATTAAAAGCAAAATCAGCAGAACAAAGATGGAAAGAATTGCCAATTAAATGAGACCACAAATCCTCGCAAGATTAGACGTGATCAAAACGAAACCTCAGATGCTATTAATACGTGAAAGATGGAAGAGAAAAGTGTATTGGTTCAACTGGGGAGCTACCGTGGATGGTTTGCAAAATGCCGAGGTCTTAATGGAGATCCCGTCTATCCTCTATCTGTAACTCTAGAAGACTTAGTATCATGGCGCTTGTTGGTATAAGAACTCGTTAGCAATAACGACGACGAATCCCATAGCCCATTAATAGTTAGCATGCAGTTTTGTTACATTTCTCCGTTAGACTTCATTGCATTTCTCATGTAACCATAGGAGTAGATTGTAGCGCTTCTGAAGTTGTATTATGCAATAAATTGTTCAGATTTGATCCCTTGTTGCAGTTTAATGGTTGATATTGATTTTAAGAAGTATTTAAGGGAATGTGCATTATGAATAACTAATTAAGAAGGACATTGAGATCACTTATAAGGGCGGCGGTTGTTTGATTTAGCACAGGTTGATTGGCAGTCCACTTGTTGTTTGCTTACCATCAACCTTGGAAAAGGGGATAGTAAGAGCTTCGCCTAACCATTCTCACTAGGTAGTACCTTGTCTAAGGTATCTTGGAGAGGAGTTAGGAATAACCTTCTCACTAGTTGTTTATGCAATGTTTATTTATTTCGCAAACCCACTGACAATGTACCAGCGGGTTACTATTAAGCCCTTCGGAAGGGGAGCTTTAGATAAACATAGTAAAGATTAGCAATTTAGCGACAACTTGTTCCTGCTTATTTTGTTAATGTGCTGCATCATCCCTTTTCAATAGCATTCGTTCATTAGTTTATCAAACATTAAGTGCAGTTTAATTGTTTAATATACATTATAAGTGTGGTGATTTTACTTTGTAATGCTGAGTTATTCACTAAGTGTGTGTCGGTTAGCTACCCACGCATGCTAGCCTCTGGAAACTTTGGAAGAAGGAGTCAGCGAAAGATCCAGCAGGTCACAATTGGTCTGGTGTGAAGTCTTTTGCATCATTAAAAGAGATTAAGGTTAATCCTGCTATTGCATACATCGTCTGGAGCAAAAGTTACGAGGCACTGCAGCAGAACCTGGGTGCTCCAATCAACAAGTGCGGAAGCATTTGTTAAGTTAAGGAAATCTTAAGGTCACCATACTTGCATTAGTAACGTAAACACAATTATAACTCACTCAACATCATTTGCATTTGCATCTATATTTACTTAGCATCAGACAACTCAAAAACCTTATCAGCATTATTCATATTTTGTACTCACTCTCAAGTTCACACCTATTAAATATAAATTTCCTGTGGAGAATGATAAAATAAATACTTATCACTTGCCGTGATTCGATTGCGTATACTTGTGCAAGCCTGCAATTTATTACTTAGCTGTTAGCATTAGCATCTTAAGTCTGGAATCAGTGTAAGAATATTATACATAGTCGAATTTAAATCGCATTGGTCAGCGTAGTTCCCCCAAACTTAAATGTTACCAAGACTTGCGTTCAGACATTCAAGCTTTCGTATTCTACTCTAATGTAACAGCCCGAGTTTTCGTTACGGATTCTCAGGTACGGTTTTCAGTTATTTCTGGTTGTTCATTGGGCCATTACTACGATTTTAACCTTGAGGGTTATTTTGGTAAATTAACTCTTAAGGTCAGTTTTGTGATTTCAAAAGATTGGAAGTTGTTTCTGTGTTTTCAGACTTGGAGGCTAGTATGGTTATCTTGGAAGAGTTAATTAAAAAGCCAAGGAGAGAGTTGCGATCGTCTTCATCTCCTTCCTCTCCATCGATTCTTCCAATCGAGACCGCCCAGCAGCCCTGCGATCACCTTCATCATTCACTTTGCCGCCGAGGGCCATCGCCTGCTCGCCTTTGCTGCCACAGCCTCACTCGCTGAGCCCCGCACGCACTGGCCCGCTCGCTGTCGTTCGCCCACAGCCAACCTTGCCGTGTCGCACAACCCTCGATCGCACAGCCGCTAATCTACCTGTAACACATGCCTCGCCCTTTTCACTAGCCTTTGCAGCTGCTCCGTTGCACGAACTGCTTCACCTTGTCGAGCCATAACGCACAGCCCTGCTTCGCATCACCGAGCCGCAAGCCACAGCCCCACTTCACCTTCGCCATGCTGCATGCCCAGCCGCAGCCTCGCCCTCGCTTCCTGTAGTGTCGCACAGCCCTTGCGGGGCTGATTGCAGCCCTGTGTCTGCCCGCAACAACTCGCCTTTGCACAGTCACTCAGCCGAGCCTCGTCCCAGCCACAATCGAGAGCATGTGTCGCCGAGCCTGCTGTTCAGTTTGGGTAACTTTTATTCTAGAGCCCTATTGGTTTTATTAACCAAGATAAATAGTTATCTGTGTAGACATTAATTGGTTATTATTACTGTTGTCTAGGTTGTTTATTCGTGTTGGTTCTGCAGCTCAAGGAGCATACATATTTAGCTGTCTGTATCCATTTTTAGGTAAGGATTTCTAGTCGGGGTTGTGTGGACCCTGCACTTGCCATTGATTGTTTCCTGGTTGTTTGTTACTACTGAATTAACATGTTAGTGGATAGGTTTTTATTTGTTTGCTACTGCGTAAGGAACATGTTAGTGGATAGGTTCTTACTTGTTCATTGCTTGTTTGTTATTGCTTAATGAACATGTTATTGGATAGGGTCTTGCTTGCTGGTTTATCGATGTATGAACATGTGCTAGTGGATAGGTTTGCTATGACTTATCTGATAGGACCTAGCATGTAGATCGTTGTACCCTGTATTGCACTATTTCGATTGCGGTAGCTGTTATGTGGTATGTTGATTGTCGGTATTCTGATAGACCTATGTGCAATACTGTTGTTGGTACTCTGTGTAGATCTAGGGTGTCTTCTTCTTAGCTAGCTCCTGTTAGGTTGTCATCATCTAGAGGCTGAAAGTGGACCAACGTACGTGTCACTATAGGTCGGGTTTAGTAAGAACAGATTTCTCACCCCCAGCAGCTGGCGTGGTGTAGCTTATCACCCCGACATACGCCTAGTCTATGGCCTACTAGAGTGGGTTCCTTTCCTTGGTGAAAGCCTAACTTAGAACGACCTTAGCTTCAGGTGTTGGTGTGAACAGGCTCCCACAGTACGGTGCCGAGGGCCTCCGACATGCTATGGATTAGTGGACACCTTTCCGAGTCTTAGGCATGCGTACCTAGACCGGTATAGTTTGTGTAGGCCTAAATTTATCCAGTTTGTAGTAGCATACAATGTGCGCGTATCCGCATTAGATACCGGGAGGAGAGCTCCCTCGGGCTAGTGTGTCAATACACCCTTCCGTTCAGTTTAGAGCCAGACACTTGGGTACTCTCCCAAGTGTCCAAGATCAGCATAGAGAGCTGATCACCTTAGCCGAGAGTTAGAGACTCTTGAGGTTCTAGGGTTATGTTGATAACCCATTCTGAGATCGGAGCTGGACCACTTAGCTAAGAGTTAGAGACTCTCGAGGTTTGAGAATATTGCTGTTGGACTGGTTGTGAGATTGCCTGCTTGGTTGTTTGACTTACTTGTATGCTAGGATGCTAGATGATGTGACTTATGACTGTACCCCGGCTGGGGATTCTTACTGAGTGTCATTGTACTCACCCTTATTTCTGTGGTTTTCCACCAGGTAACTTGGGACAGCACCGAGACGGCTAGAAGAGGCATTGATGGATCATGGGAGTCCTCTACGTTCATTGTTTATTTAATTCTTCCTTTTTTGTTATTGATTCAGCATGTTAGTTAGAGTTGATTTTTATTATTTCAAACTGTTTTTATAATCTCTAGCTAGAGGCACGAATGTTGTTTAAGCTCTTTTCTATTGGAACACTTTATGTTTTGAAATAAAGCAGTTATTTGTTTTACGGTTTTCTGTTATAACTGTATTTAAATCATGCATCCTAAGTAAGAACCAGGTCTAAGACTGTTTTAGAAGTCGGGTTCTTACAGTTGGTATTAGAGCTCAAAGTCATAGATTATGTAGACTGACCTACTGAGTTAGGTCATTGTCCCCTTGATTATCAGCACTCCAACTGCCATCAAGTATGTCAAAAGTTAATTGCTTTAAGGGTTTTGTTTACAATACTTGCATCTAGTATACATGGCTTAACTTGTTGTTGGTAGTGTTGGTCCGAGTATGGACTAACGCAGTGTGGTTTGGGTTTAGATCGTGAGAGATGCCGATTACACGTAGTGGAGCTGGGACGTCAGCTGCCTCCAACAGAGATGGTGGCATCGAGCTGGATATTGAAGGACCACGTCTAGAGCTGCTTCGACTGTAAGGGCACCTTTGGCCTAGGCTATTGTCTTGCTGAGAAGAGGAGCAGAGACTGTTTCACCTCAAAGTACCGCTCTTGGAGCAGAGTTTGCCATGGCCATGCGTGAGATGGTTATGAGCATATTTGCAGAGTAGAGAGCTGAGACTCAGGCACTTTTGGCAGCACAGCAGGCAGAGACCCGGGCACAGATGGCCCAATTTGCTAAGATGTTCCAGCAGGTACCACCTGGTGGTGCAGTAGTTACTCCAGTAAGACAGAGAGTACCGCTAGCTCTGCCAGCTCAGCGAGAGCCCGTGGTTGAGCCAGACATTCGTGAGGGTGTCGCCGAGAGTGGCAAGTGGCTCAAGGGCTTCGTGAAGTGGAAGCCTAGAGAGTTTGACGCATCTGAGAACCCACTAGTTGTAGCGAAGTGGTTGGCTAGCTTGGAGTATATCTTTTGAGTTATGGGATGCTCGGATGTACAACTCACGTGTTGACAGAGACAGCCATCTGGTGGTTGCAATCCACTGACGGGGCCAGACCGGTAGGCTCCCCACCAGCCACCTGGGAGTTCTTCAAGATTGAGTTCAAGACTCAGTATATCAGCGAAGAGGCTCATCAGGAGATGGTAGAGACCTTTGCTAACCTGAAGCAGGGGGATAACACCATTGCCAGTTATGAGAAGAGATTTTTAGGGCATAGTTATTTTACTCCAGAGCTGATTGCTACAGAGGAACTGAAAATCAAGGCGTTCATTTGAGGGCTTAGGATGGAGGTTGCTCAGGATGTTCGAGCACTGGCTCTAGAGACTTATGCCAGGGCCGTGGCTTTGGCCAAGACTTACAATAAAACGTATTTGATAGTGAAAACCTTGACAGTAGTAGTTCAGAGTGTGGCAACTAGTTCAGGGCAGAAAAGAAAGTTTGAGCCTTCTAAGACTTCCTGGCAGAGAGGTAAGCAGCACCGCCATCAGGGCCAGTACCAAGGCAGAGATCAGAGACAACAGTAGGGTCGTCAGCAAGGTGCAGTGAGGTAGCCACCTAAGTGTAGGATCTGTGGCAGAGCTCATTATGGTCTATGTGGAGCATTTCCCAGAGCATGTTATAAATGTGGTAAGGAGGGACACATTACTAGGGTGTGCCCACAGGTTGGAACGGATACTAGACTGGCTCAGCAGCAGGGCTGCGTGTTTGCCATGACTTGGCAGGAGGCTGAGGGGACCGATGCAGCTGTCATAGGTACCTTGCTTATTTTGGGTCATTATGCATTTGCATTGTTTGATTCGGGCTCGACCCACTCGTTTATCTCTATATCATTTGTTAGACAAGCTTGTTTGAAACTGAAACCTCTAAGGTTCGAATTGTGTGTTGTAACCCCTTCGTGAGTTAGTATGCTTGCTAGTGAGAAAGTTAGCAACGACCAGATCCTTGTATCTAGAGAGCTGTTGGTACCTTCATAGTTCTGCCTATGAGCGGGTTTGATGTGATCCTTGGTATGGAGTGGTTAGAGGAGAACCACGCGTTGATTGATTGCCGTAAGAAAGAAGTCGTGTTCAGGCTGCCCAAGAAGCAGAGTTTCAAGTTTCGCTGTGTCTAGAGCGGAGTGTCCGCCGTTGATGTTTACATTGAAAGCTCGTCGTTTGTTAGCTCGAGGAGCTTGGGGTTATTTGGCAAAGATGTTTGGGGAATGTCGTTCTTCATTGACTGTTGATCAAGTAGCAGTGGTTCAGGAGTTTTTAGATGTGTTTTCTAAGGGTTTGCCTCCACTGAGAGGTGTAGACTTCACAATTGAGCTCGAGCTTGAGACTCTTCCTATCTCAAAGGCTCCGTACCGTATGGCGCCAGTTGAGTTGAAAGAGCTAAAGGTTCAGTTGCAAGAGATGTTAAACAGAGGGTTCATCTACCCTAGTGTGTCACCTGTGTTGTTCGTTAAGAAGAAGGATTGTTCGATGCGCCTTTGCATAGACTATAGGGAACTAAACAAAGTTACAGTAAAGAACAAGTACCCGTTGCCTCGCATTGACGATTTGTTTGATCAGCTTCGGGGAGCTTCTGTGTTCTCTAAGATAGATTTGAGGTCTGGGCATCATCAGTTGAGGATCAGGGATGCAGACATCCCCAAGACATCGTTCAGGTCAAGGTATGGTCATTACGAGTTTGTGGTCATGTCTTTCGGGCTGACCAATTCTCCAGCAGCATTTATGGACATGATGGATAGGGTGTTCAAGGCATTCTTGTACAGCTTCGTCATCGTGTTCATAGATGACATTTTAATTTATTCTAAGACTAAGGCGGATCATGTTTCACATCTGAGACAAGTGTTGGCCGCGTTGAGAGAAAATAAGTTGTATGCCAAGTTTTTCAAGTGTGACTTCTGGTTAGAGCAAATGGCCTTCCTTGGTCACGTGGTTTCGAGAGATGGTATTACAGTGGACCCTGCTAAGATTGATGCAGTGAGTTCGTGGGCTAGGCTGACTACTATCGCAGAGATTCACAGCTTTCTACGTTTGACAGACTATTACCGACGATTCGTTAAGGACTTTTTCACTAAAGCAGTACCTCTTACTCGGTTGATGAGGAAAGGTGTTGAGTTTGTTTGGGATGCCAGTTGCGAAGAGAGTTTTACTTTGCTGAACCACAGTTTGACGTCTGCACCAGTGTTGTCAATTCCGGAGGGAACATGTAGTTTTGTAGTATATAGCGATGCTTCTAAGTTTGGTTTGGGTTGCATTCTAATGCAGCATGGTAAGGTGATTGCGTATGCTTCTCGTTAGTTGAAGCTCTATGAGTAGAATTATCCGACTCATGATATGGAGTTAGCAGCAGTTGTCTTTGTAATAAAAATGTAGAGGCATTACCTGTATGGTGAAAAGATTCAGATGTTCAAGGACCACCAGAGTCTCAAGTACTTCTTCACTCAAAAGGAGTTAAACATGAGGCCGAGGTGATGGCTTGAGTTGGTAAAGGATTAGGACTGCGAGATCCTGTATCATTCAGGTAAGGCCAATGTTGTGGCTGATACCTTGAGTAGAAAGACGTCGCACTCCACAGCTTTGTTGAGTTCCCAGTTTCCATTACGAAAAGAGTTCGAGCAAGCCTGTATAACAGTTTTGTTGGGAAAGATTACCTCCAGGGTAGCCCAATTGACCGTGCAGCCTTTGATCAGGCAGAGGATCATTGATGGCCAGCTGAGTGATCTCGAGTTGAGCAGATTTATTGTTAGAGTTCAGGCAGACGGAGACTTCGATTTTGTGGTAGCACCAGATAGTGGTTTGAAATTCAGAGGACGCCTTTGTGTACCAGCTGATGCCTGGCTACGAGCTGAGCTGCTCACTGAGGTTCACAGTTACCCATTTACTTGGCACCCAGGAGGTACCAAGATGTATCAGAATCTTAAGCCGACCTTCTGGTGGAGCAACATGAAGAGAGAAATTACAGAGTTTGTTAGCCAGTGTCTCACTTATCAGTAAGCGAAGGCTCCCAGACAGAAACCAGCAGGCTGGTTGCAGCCACTGAGTGTGCCTCAGTGAAAGTGGGAGGAGATCTCCATGGACTACATATCTGGGTTACCGAGGACACCGAGAGGGTTTACTTAGATCTGGGTTGTTGTTGATTGATTGACCAAGAGTACGCACTTCATTTCCAATAGGATCACCTATACCGTGGAGCAGTGAGCACAGTTATTTTTAGAGCAGATTTGGTACCATGGGGGTGCCAGCGAAGATTGTATCTGATCGGGATTCTCGCTTCACTTCTCATTTCTAAAGGGCACTCTAGAAAGGTTTGTGTACTGAATGCAGTTTCAATACCGCGTTTCATCCTCAGACAGATGGCCAGACAGAGAGGGTGAACCAGATTTTAGAGGATATGTTGCGAGCCTGCGTGTTGGATTGTCTAGGCAGTTGGGACCAGTATCTGTACTTGATGGAGTTTGCTTACAATAACAGGTATTAGGCGACTATTCTAATGGCTCCATATGAGGCCTTGTATGGTAAGCGTTGCAGATCTCCAGTGTTCTGGGTAGAGGTTGGTGACAAACAAGTTTTGGGTCTCGAGTTGTTACAGTTGACTAACGACGTAGTTCAGAAGATCAGGGCCCGTATGTTGACAGTCTAGAGTAGGCAGAAAAGTTATGCTGATGTTCGGCGTAGAGACTTAGAGTTTGGGGTGGGTCAGCATGTGTTTCTAAAAGTGGCACCGATGCGTGGTGTTTTGAGGTTTGGTAAGCGTGGGAAGTTGAGTCCCAGGTTTGTGGATCCCTTCAAGATCCTTGAGCGGATTGGTTCGATTGCTTACCATTTGGCTTTGTCCCCATCCTTGGCAGCGATGTACAATGTATTTCATGTTTCGAAGTTACGTCAATATGTGGCAGACCCTTCTCACATTGTCGACTTTGAGCAGTTGGAGCTAAATAAAAACTTGACCTTCGAGGAGAAGCTTGTGCAGATTTTAGCCCGGGAGCGCAAGACCTTGTGTAACTGAGAGATCAGTTTAGCTAAGGTAAAGTGGAGATGTCAGAGAGTGGAGGAAGCAACCTAAGAGTTGGAAGATGAGATGAGGACTCACTACCCAGAGTTGTTTCAGTCTTGGTGACTTTCGAGGACAAAAGTCTTTAAATGAGGAAATACTATAATGACCCGAGTTTTCATTACGGATTCCTAGGTATAGTTTTCGGTTATTTCTGGTTGTTTGTTGGGCCATTACTATGGTTTTAACCTTAAGGGTTATTTTGGTAAATTAACCCTTAAGGCCAGTTTTGTGATTTAATAAGATTGGAAGTTGTTTCTGTGTTTTCAGGCTTAGAGGCTAGTTTGGTTATTTTGGAAGAATTAATTAAAAGGGATTTAATTTACTAATTAAAAGAAAAAGGGGTTTTGCATTGTTCATTGTTTAAACATAGCCAGCCATTCTCTGTATCAATAGAAAAAGCCAGGGAGAGAGTTACGATCGTCTTCATCTCCTTCCTCTCCATCGATTCTTCCAGCCGAGACCACGCAGCAGCCCCACGATCACCTTCATTGTTGACCTTGCCGCTGAGGGCCATCGCCTGCTCGCCTTCACTTCCGCAGCCTCACTTGCTGAGCCCCACACGCATCAGCCCACTCACTGTCGTCTGCTCGCAGCCAGCCTTACCGTGCCGCACAACCCGCGATCACACAGCCCTGCCGCACACGCCTCGCCCTTGCTGCTCGCCTTCGCAGCTGCTCATTCCCACGTACCGCTTCGCCTTGCTGAGTCACAACGCACAGCCCCGCTTCGCCTCACCGAGTCACAACGCACAGTCCCGTTTTGCCTTCGCAGTGCTACACGCCCAGCCGCAGCCTCGCCCTCGCTGCCACTCGCTGCCTGCTGTGCCACACAGCCCTTGTGCGGCCGATCGCAGCCCCGTGTCTGCATGCAGCGACTCTCCTTTGCACAGCTACTCAGCCGAGCCTCGTCCCTGTCGTAATAAAAAATTGTGTCATCGAGCCCACTGTTCGTTTGGGTAACTTCTATTTCCAAGGCCTGTTGGTTTTGTTAGCCGAGATAAATAGTTATCTGTGTAGACATTAATTGGTTATTATTACTGTTGTCTAGGTTGTTTATTCGTGTTGGTTCTGCAGCTCAAGGAGCATACATATTTAGCTGTCTGTATCCATTTTCAGATAAAGATTTCTTGTCGGGGTTGTGTGGACCCTACACTTGCCATTGATTGTTTCCTGATTGTTTGTTACTGCTTATTGAACATGTTATTGGATAGGTTCTTACTTGTTTGCTACTGCTTAATAAACATGTTAGTGGATAGGTTCTTACTTGTTTGCTACTGCTTAATGAACATGTTAGTGGATAGGTTCTTGCTTGTTTGTTACTGCTTAATGAACATGTTAGTGGATGGGCTCTTGCATGCTGGTTTATTGATGTATGAGCATGTGCTAGTGGATAGGTTTGCTGTGACTTATTTGATAGGACCTGGCAAGTAGATTGTTGTACCCTATATTGTACTATTTCGATTGCGGTGGCTGTTATGTGGTATGTTTTCAAATTTGGTCGGGTTGTCGAAGCCCCCCAAAATAAAACTGATTTACTAACTCTAACTTGTAGAAATAGTGGAACAGGTCGAATCCCAAAGGAGCTATGAATTAATTTCTCAATGTTTAAAAAATAAATGAAAATGAGGGTTTTGATATTTTAAATGAAATTCTAACTAAAACAATAAAAATAAATAAAATAAACAATTTAACGAAAACTTCCAATTCAAGAGTTTTGTTTAATTCAATTGTAATCTTGATCATAGACTACAAAAATTATTTAAATTTCTTAAATTCAAGGAATTAGTCTACCTATATGGAAAAGCCACAATAGGTAATTGTTCTCCTACTTTATTGACTCCGACCCAGCATCACAACCAAGTCTTATTATTCAATCAATTGGGCACGATAGTGTTCCATATCAATTAAACAATAGCATTAAAATCTATAAGAACGACTAAACAAAAATTAACTAACCGAGACGACTACAAAATTAATTAATTTTGTTTATTTGTTTCCCTAGAGCCTATCATGCAAGCTATGTAATTTGGAAAAGCCACAATCACACACACATGAGCCAACCCTTTGCTACAATTTACAATCATTCGAAACAATAACTTATCACAAAATCATGTATAGCATAGATCAATTGGTAACAAACTAAGGCTTCAATTCAATTCGCTAATAATCAATCAAGAATTAAAATAAGAAACAAATCATCTTTGAATTAAAAGAAAATATCAATTAGGTCCAAAACCTCACAAAACTACAATTGAATTGAAACTACCCTTGAACTAGAACTTAAAAACTAACTAGAAAAGCAATAAAAGTAAAAGTTCAAAATCAAACTACATGAAGCAGAAGAAAAAAAACTTATGTTGTGCCCTCCATAGATTCCAAGTTGAGGCCGTACTTTTAATATTTCCTATTTTCCTCCGCGGCTGACCTCCCACTTGCAGCACCTGCACACACATATATATATAGTAATAATAATAAGTTAAAAATATTATAAGTTTCCTTTCTTATTCAATTTTCATTTTTCCTTTTTCATGTTTCTTTTGATTTTCCTTTTCCTTTTTCAATTTTAATTTCCTTTTATCATTTGGAAAATCAAAGTAAAAATCTGCATTTTAAAGTATTTTGACTAAATATATAGCAAATCACCCTTTAAATCAAATAAATCATATTTTTTATAATTAAGTACAATAATCAATTAAATTATATGGAAGATTGACACAATAAATATCA